>VMDO01014460.1:0-54461 GCA_007922755.1 Pedetes capensis | reverse complement strand
AATTTCCCTTCATCATCAGGAATATATGTCTTTACCGAGATTCTCCCACAAAATTAATGATAAAATAACATTTCTAGATCTCTTTATGTGTGAGAAAAATATAATGATGCAGTACTGATCCCATACTATCTTAGAAATATTTCTCGTTCCATTTATAATTAAAGTAGATAATAATGAGATGTATCTATAATAAAGTCCATTATGAATATAGACTGTAGTGGTTGGGAAAATGCCAAAGAATAAGCCAGGAATGAATATCTATCTATATCTACATATCTATGTCTATCTATCTATCTACCTATCTATCTATCTATATATATGAAGTTATATAAATACTTAGATAGACTTTTCTCCCATGGTAGGTATTCTGATTAAATATTAATTCTATAGGGATATTTATGGTAGAAATTGGCAAATATTTTCTTCATGGTGCTGTGTAGCAAACATTTTAGAATTTTTAGAGCACATGGTCTGCTTCACACCTACTCACCTCTGCCATTAAGTAGAAAAGCAGCTTTAGATAATATTTAAGCAAAGTAGCATCATTGTGTTTAGTAAATATTTAATTATAGAAACAGACTGGGGCCAGTATTTGGCTCTAAGGGCTAAGGTTTAACAACCAAGAATTAGAAGCATTACAGGGTTTAGAGGAGATACAGACATCCTTGCTGGTGTAGTAGTGATGATCTGGAGTGGTCCTTGATGTTTGTTTCACTGATGAGGAATATGATGTAAGATATGGGTTAGTATTACGAGAACATCTGCATCTAAATTTTGAGTAATAATTTTTAAAGTGAGAAATAATAGGAGCAATCAGATAGTTTGGTATGGGAAATAGAAAAGATATATAGATAATAATAAAAATAAAGTCCTCAGAAATTGATCTTCATGTACATCTTCAACTGATTTATGACATTTGGAAGTAATTCTATGAATGAGAGAGTCTCTTAAGCACATAGTTATGTTACAATTTATCCTATGTACTGTTCCTTCATTGCTAGGTAATTTTAAGGGACAGTTCAGAAACAAGATTGATTATACTGTATAAGATTCATCATCTAAGAAGTTAGAAATAATTCACTTGCTAAATAAGGTAAATTATGGAGTTTTTGGTATGAAAGGATAGTAAAAATTGAAATATTCACTGTGAAGAAGCCCAAAATGAATTAAAGATTATCTAGAATGATTAAAGACTTAGTTGAGGAAAATCATATGAATTTCAGTGGAACAAGTCACCATAATTGATGAGAAAATGCAGTCTGAGAATTGGTAAATACAGGGGTCCAGTATATCAACATCTGCTTCTCCAGATTTTCTTCCTACACTGTTCAAGCTGTCATCTAAACACCAGTGAATGTAGAGGCATGACTTTATTTTCCACCTGCTGAATGGGTGTGGTCAATAGTAAACAACAGGGGAGTTTGTCTTGGATTGCCTGTATTCTGTGCCTAAAGTCCATAGCTTTTACTGTAAGCTGGAGGTTTTTCTCTGGAGCCCCCATGTTCTGTTCTTTCCTTTGTCTCTTCAGGCCCAAGGCTGCTGCTAGTGATCTGCTATAAGTACATTCTTTAGAACCATACTACTCATCCCTATTTTCCTTAAACTCTACACATACCTTTGTAAAAAATCCTTCAATTAGTTTCTCTCCAAATACTTACTTAGAGTGTGTTATCTATTCCCTGATTTTACCCTGTGGGTTTCCCAACACAGTGGATGAGCATATTGAAAGCCAGCAAATGTCTTCTCAATGATTGATTACTTTATTTAAGTGAATTAGAGGAGAGGTAAACTGGAAGGGCCTGAAGCCCTAGCACCGTGGCTTCAGATTCCATCAGATCTCAGAAGCTAAGCAGGGTCGGGCCTGGTTAGTACTTGGATGGGAGACAGCCTGGGAACACCAGGTGCTGTTGTTGTTAGGTGCCATCGAGTCGGTATCCGACTCCTAGCCACCCTCATAGGGTTTTCAATGGCTGACAGTTTCGGGATCGCTGTGGGAGTGGATTGCCAGGCCCTTCTCCCATTTTTGTGGTGCTGGGAATTGAACTCGTGTCCTCAGAGCCTGCAGCGCAGCACTCTACCCACTGAGCTAAATCCCAGCCCCCAGGTGCTGTAGGCTTGGGAAAAAGACCTGGCAGCGCACTCCCAAAAATTGATCTGCCATTGAAAACTCTAGGAATAGCTGAGAAGCACTGACAATAGTGTTTTGCCTATGTAGAGTCGCTGTGAGTTCGATAACAACTGGATGGGACCTAACAACAACATAACTGGAAGGAGCCTAGGAAATTTGGATGAGGTCAAAATCATCAAGGAGTTTTTGCAGTTGGAGTGAGGGGATAGAAAGTGAAAAGATCATCATTGTAAAAGACAAACTTAGGTTCTGATTTCCTGACAGTGGCATAAGTAATAGTGTCCTGATTATTCCCAGGTGTTATCTATGGTGCAAACAATTTGAGATGAGAAGTCTTAATTTAGCAGCATTTATGAAAAACCTTATATGAGAAAAGTGATGGTTTAGACATTATATATGAGCCATAACAATCCAATCATAAGCTATCATCTTGTAAATGAACAAAGAGAAAACTATAGTTGAATTTGTAATTAAAGTTATGATGTTATTTTTAGAAACTTTATAAGAAAATCTCACCATATTGAACATACCAAATATGATTTGGTCTTTCATATTACTAAATTGTCAGCCATATATATTACAAACCTGAGATATTTTAGGTAGTACATAATTCTTCTAAAGCAGAAAAATACAATCTTACATATACACACAAATCCATATATTTATCATTGAAGTGAAATTAACTTCTCTGCCACAAAGTAACACTTGAAATTCAGAAGATAGAATTTCATCAAAAAATGAAAAACCTTTTTTCTGTTTCTGATAATTACAATTCTTTAAGCTTTTTCTTCTTTTCACATCCTAACCAATTTGGTAGTAATTATAAGGAGAGAGAATATTAGTGATTTCAAAAATATTCTGAAGAACCGTTATCAAAGAAAATTAATTATTCAGTATTCTGAATTCAAATAATTCACACACAATATATTCCCTCTCTCTCTCTCTCTCTCCCCCCCCCCCACTCACTCATACTTGCAGGCATGCACACTTTTGCAATACCTGGGAGTTGAACCCAAGATCTCACACATATTTTACAAGTGCTCTCTCACTGGGCTACACTCCAGGCCATTTATTGTTTTTTATTTTTATTTTATCTTTTTATTTTGAGACAGGATCTTGCTAAGGTATACAGGTTGCCTCTGGCCTCAGACTCATGATCCTCCTGCCTCAGCCTCCTGAATTGCTGGGATTAGAGGCATGCATCACCATGCTCAGCTATCTTCTTCAATTATTTCATGTATTTGTTAAATAAATGACAGGAATTTCAGTCCTGAATTATATGCAATGAAACCCTCATTGTATTTGCAAAAGGTATATCATACCATATAAGAGGAAAATCTGATAAAGCTCTCTAAATTTTTCCATATTTCCCATTAAAAAATATAGCACTGTAGATAATGCTAGAAAGAGCATATTATATTGTGTTCAATGTGACAAAGAAGCTATTTCAAGAAATGAGAATAAAAGTTATTCTTAACTTTTGAAAGATCTGTTGTAACAAACTGAACAATTTTAGCTTCTGATTGTTTTCCAGCATAAAAGCCATCTCTAACACATTCTTATATTGATCCAGTAGCCTTTGTGGTAATGCATAAAGAATATTCACACAACTAGTTGCAATAGTACATATCTCTAATCCCCAGAACTCAGGAGGCAGAGGTGCGAGGATGATGAGTTTGAATCTAGAGGCAGCCTGCATACCTTAGTGAAACCCTGACTCAAAATAAATATAAAAACAAAAAATGCACATGGGTGTAGCCCAGTCGTAGAATATTTGCAAAGTATGTATGAAGCTCTGGGTTCACCTCCAATGACCAAAATAATAATAATAATAATGATAATAAGAATACCTATTTATGTCAGGTACAATATGAGGTACCATATCCACTGAAATGGCCCTTCTGATTATAGTTAGACTGTTAGAGTACCTGTGACAAAAATAGGCTCTTTCTTCTCCATAGCAAAGAAATTCATTTCTCAAAGTTTGCTGACCAGAAACAGAGAAACTTACCAGAAGTCATTTGAGGTTGAGGTTCTGGCATGATTAGCAGTGACAGCAAAGTAAGAGATCCAGTGACAGAAAGACTCTGGCTTGCAGAAGCGGGTTCATGATAGTGCACACTAGGATGAAGTTCCCAACTGAACCATTCTGAAGAAGTCTGGACCTCCTCCTTTAAGTCAGATGTTAAGGTCAGATAATCTGGGCTAATTACTGACATTGGGAAAGAGGTCTGTGTTGGCAGCAACTGAATTGCTGACATTGTGCAAAATACACCATTGGACGTCCTATCAACAAAATCAGGCACTGAGTCTGCATACAGTGGCAAGTTGTTTTTGAAGTCTTCTGAATGTATGGTTTCTGAATATATCTTTAAGGTAACAACTGAATGATGTGGCGAGCTTAATTCAAAATCTTGGCAACTGTCACTTGTGTGAAATTTAAAATGTTTATGAGATACTTTATGGTCTTCTATTTCTAATAAATTATCTTGATTCAGTGCCTTAGTGGGGCCCATATTTGCACCATATTTTCCTAATTTCAATAGTTTTAGAATGTTTCCTGATACCAACTGATCATCAGTAATCAGTCTTGAAGTCAGTTCAGAGTATATTAGTTCTGAAGGGCTCGTTCGTGAAGGGACGATGGATAAACCGTCTTTATCCAAATATAAATCAACATCCAAATTACTTGATAGAGTAATGGATTCCTCCATGGATGGGACTAAAACTGTTCTTTTTGCATTAATTTTGGAAGGAAACAAAGACGACAGTTCTGTGAATGTCACAGACGGTGTTATTTCAGTTGGAGAAGAAAATGAATGCCCAGCAGCAATAGTTTGAGTTCTCATTCGTGCATACCAGCTGGCTAATATTGCTGAGTTCATCCAGAATGTCTGATAAAAGCGAGACTGTTTGCTATCCAAAACTTGATCTGAGAATTCATGAGAGGATTTCATTTCAGTCATAGAACATGTTGCACATGTTTGGCTTAATTCACTTAAGGAATCAGCAGCCTGTGGTTTGATGTTTGTGAGTCTCCAGTTGCTAGATGCTTCAGTAATAACCTGATATTCACTGGGAATGGAGCCTTGTGTACTGAATCGGTGCAGAGTTGATGAGTTTAAGATGGCTACCTGTTCAGATATAATTATCTTACCAGGAAAAATGGCAGACATCGAGGAGCTCAGCAATCTCAAGTGCTTTCTTCTTGAAATTAAGTAAACAGCTGAATATTGTTCAATATCCTCTTGAGTCCTCCCAGAGACAATTGGCGGTGCACTTGTAGAAGCAGTTGTAAGCAGGAATCCGTGGGAGAGTAATGAGGGCCTATTTAACTCATTATCAGCCCCGGGTATGCCGCTAATTACTGAATTCATTGTGGTAGCAGAAAAGGCAACAGTCTGATAGTTCTCAAATAACAAAGTTGGTGCAGGAAAAATTAAATCTGTCATTAAAGAAGAGATGATAAATGGGGTCCTTGCTCCCATACCAGGGAAAAAGAATGATGATGTAGTTGCTAAAGTTTGGATAGGCATATATGATGCAGATGTTTTGCCCCAGACAATTTGTGCTGGGTCATGAACACTAAAACTCAGAAATTGAGAAGAGGAAACATCTGTGGAAGAAAGAAGACTGTGTTTTGCTGAAAGCTCTCTAGTGGAAATCAGTGCTTTGAGTAAATAGCTTTCAAAGATTATGCCAATACTTAATGCTGCCAAATCAGTGGCTGTAAGAACATTATGCTCGAAAATATTTGTCTGTTTTGTACCTTAGTAAAGGAAAAGGCAAACAAACAAAAAGAAAAAAAGGAAGAAAGAAAAAATTCAAAATTAACAACTTTGGCATTGGACTGAATCTTTAGTAAACTGCACTGCTACCACATGCTCACTATATGCAGATAGATTTGCCTCTGTAAATCACATTTCTAATAAAAGTGTATGAGGAAGTTTAGTCACTCCACAAACTGCATAAATGCAAAGTCTCTTACTTTTCACATTCCATGAGAAGGCCAAAGTCATAACAATGGTATTAAACACCAATATATTCCCAACCAAATGACTCATTTGAATTAGAAAACATAAAAATTACAATTCCTCATCATTGATAGCACCAATAGATATTTGATCTATTGGGTAAGAAATATTGTAAATAGTATTTTACTTTCTGAATAGGGAAGTGTTCTTTGCATTAGATAATACCATTTTTTGATAAAATTCTTTAAAATAGCAGAAATGATATAAATAATAAAATAAAGCAAGCTACCATTGTGGTTAGAAAATACAATAGTATTCAAAAATACTTTTTTTTTTTCTTGATCAAGGGATGTCTTCTTAAGGGCTATTTAACTCTCATTATCTGGAAGGATATTGACTATATGAACAGTAAATTTGGATTCTGACATGTAGTTTACTATTTGTAATGTGACATCATATGATTTAGTTAAGTAATAGTAATAAATATAAAAGCAGAATCATGTTGTCAAAAATATTTCAAAATAGAAAAGCAAAGACTTTTGCATCTGATTGTTTTTAAAATAAATTGTTAGGAGTATAAACTTACATAAGTGATTCAAAGGATATTAAATCAAGATATAATGAGGCAAGCAAGGCATTTATAAATAAGTTTTACTGATAGTTAAAATGAAATGAGCTGGAATTGAGTTCCAGTTATCTCCCAAAATTTATGTCACAATAAAGACCATCAATTAACATTTTTCCACTCATAAACAGTGTTTATTAGCAAAGGTCATCAATATCCTTAAAAGAAAACTTAAAGCATAAAGGCAACAAGAATTCTCAGTTAATTTTATATCTCTAAAACCACATATTTTAGAAAAGTTTAAATAACTCAGAAAATATATTTTTAACATACGTTTTTTTCAAACTCAAACTTCTATATATCTCATTCACTTGTACTTACCTTCATTGACTGAGTTAGTTTTCAACACAGTCCACATTCTTGTAGTAACAACAGATGGAAAGGTAGTGATCAATGTGACAGAAGGGGTCACTGTACATGTTGGTATAGAAATGGTATCTGTTCTTTGAGAGATAGGAGCTGCACAGGTAATTCTGCTTATTTTACCACCACCAAGAAGCCCAGTGGAGCAAGTCTGTAAATAAGAGTAATCATAATTAAATTATGCTCAGAGTTTCTTTGTTCCTGAGAAAGAATTTTTGAAATTTATTTTCAGGCCTATTTGAATATTCATTGTCACATTAGATAGCTGAAATCATTACCTTATTTTATTTGAAAATGAAATCTATCTTAAATTTAACCCATATTTAAAAATCAATAAATCTTTCAAATGTGTGATATGTTCAAGTAAGTGTTTAAATTTATTCTTAATTCCATTAAATTCAAATCAAAATATTACTTTAAATTGCTTTAAGGATTTTTTTCCCAATGAGGAATTTGTACTGTATAGCAGTCAATATGAAGATAAAATCTCCATAATAAATCATAATGTTTCACTCTAAAAGTCATATTTAATTGGAAGCCAATAAAAATTCAGTATTTAAGATAGATAATTTGAAAATATTTATTGTGCTGTTCCAGTCATCTTATTTTGTATTGGCTTACAGAAGAAATGTTTCTTTATATTTTAGTTTGACTTGAATAGCCTATTTCTGCCATATCTTTATAAAATAATTTCCAGGTTAAGCAATTGTTTTTATCTTGTAAAGAGAATTGATGCATGTACGAATAAATGCAAATGGACTACAGAGATTGTCTATTTTTATTTTTTACTTTTTATTTTTTTTGTGGTACTGGAGGTTGAACCCAAGGCCTCGCGCCTGCATGCTCTGCAAGTGCTGGACCACTGAGCTGCACTCCCAGCCCACTATTTTACTTCTTGAGACAGGGTCTTGCTAAGTTGCACAAACCGCCTCTAGTCTAGAACTTGCGATCCTTCTGCTTCTGCCTCCTGAGCCACTGGGATTACAGGTGTGCACCACTGCACCTGGCCTGGAGATTGTCTGTTAAAAGCAGTATTAATAGTTATACTATTTGAAGCATTTTGATCTTTAATAGAATGCAATTATGAAATGATGCAACATGTAAAAAGCATAGTAAAAAGTGAAGCTAGAAGTGATAAAAGAAATAGTAAGAAAAATTGAAAAAGGAATATGATTCCACACATTAAGGACCAAAAGATTTAATATTTCCTCCACTCAAAGGTGAGAAGCAAGTCATGGCAAGATTTCACAGATCAATGAAATTATACATGAGCCAGGGTAGTGACCAGAATGCCAGCATACAAGAGAAGGTGTCAATGAAGACATAGCTGTTATATAGATAGTAAATTATTGTGTGGTCCTCATTAGCCCTTTTCTCTCAAACCATAATCAAAAGCCATTATTGACCACCTTGAGAAATCACCACCAGTGTTGGGATCCTCAGGTCTCTGTGATGTACACTGGATCAGGAGATGTAGAATTAGGTCATTGAACTGCTTAATGCCATCAGGTTAGGATATCATTATAGGAATGATTTTTTGTTAATAGGTCTTGAATCATTGACCACTGGTTAATGCTGTCTATTCTGAGGTAAAGTTACTTAGCACTACCATATTTAGTTCTATGATTCTGGCAGGTTCAGTAATACTGACTACTAATCAATGGATGTGTTAACACATTCATTCTTCTAGTTGAAACATAAGCTCAGCAACTAACCATACTTTCTCTTTCCTATGTTGCTTGCATGCATGAGCTTGCATATTTAGTCTCACATCCATTGTGCGCCGATCTTAGAGCTAAACTCATAAAGATATTTTGTTTTTCCCAATTTCAAACTTAAGCACAAACTTCTTGTTATATTCCAAAGGTACAGATGATAAGTGACTCATGATATGATTTTTTAATTTAATATTAACATTCTTCCAAATAGGTTTTAGTTGAGTTCCTTTTCTCCCTCCCCACTTTCACTACATAGATGTCTATCTATGTTTTATTGAATATGCAAAAGCATTTGATTGTGTGGATCATAACAAATTATGGATAACCCTTCAGAAAATGGGAATACCAGAACACCTAATTGTGCTCATGAGAAATCTGTACATGAACCAGGAGGCAGTTGTTCAAATAGAACAAGGAAACACAGAGTGGTTTAAAGTTGAGAAAGGTGTGCGTCCGGGCTGTATACTTTCACCCTATCTCTTCAATTTATACGCTGAGCAAATAATCCGAGAAGCTGGACTTTATGAGGAAGAACGCGGCATCAAGATTGTAGGAAGACACATTAACAACCTGCATTATGCAGATGACACAACTCTGCATGCTTAAAGTGAAGAGGATTTAAAACATTTGCTGATGAAGATCAAAGATCATAGCCTTCAATATGGGTTATGACTAAACATCAACAAAACAAAAATCCTTATGACTGGGTCAGCAAGCAACTTCACAATAAATGGAGAAAAGATGGAGGTTGTCCAAGATTTTGCTTTGCTTGGCTCTATGGTCAACACCCACGGAAGCAGTAGTCAAGAAATCAAAAGATGCATTGCTCTGGGAAAAGCTGTGGCAAAAAAATCTCTTTAGAGTATTGAAAAGCAAAGACGTCACATTGAAGACGAAGGTGCGTCTGACTTATGCCATGGTATTTTCAGTCGCATCATATGGTTGTGAAAGCTGGACATTGAACAAGAGACACAGAAAAAGAATTGATGCTTTTGAATTGTGGTGCTGGAGATGTCTATTGAATATACCATGGACTGCCAAAAGAACCAACAAATCTGTCCTAGAAGAGGTGCAACCAGAGTGCTCCTTGGAAGCAAGGACGGCCAGACTGCGTCTTACATATTTTGGACATGTAGTCAGGAGAGATCAATCCCTGGAGAAGGACATCATGTTTGGAAGAGTGGAAGGTCAACGCAAAAGAGGAAGACCCTCCACCAGATGGACTGACACAGTGTCTACAACAATGGGCTTAAACATAAATAAGATGGTTTGCCTGGCACAGAATCAGCAAGTGTTTCGATCTGCTGTACATAGGGTCGCTATGAGTTGTACTTGACTGGACGGCACCTAACAACAACAACAACTATATATATATATATATATATATATATATATATATATATATATATGTATGTATGTATGTATATGTGTGAACATGCCTGCAGCCGTAGCCCTGTGGCATCCGATCCCGTCAGATCTTGGAAGCTAAGCAGGGTCTGGCCTGGTTAGTACCTGGATGGGAGACCGCCTGGGAACACCAGAAGTTGTAGGCTTGGGAGAAGGACCTGGCAACCCCCTCCCAAAAATCAATCTGCCATTGAAAACCCTATGAATAGCAAAGAAGCACTGACAATAGTGTTTCCCCTTTTGTGCGGAGGGTCACTATGAGTCGGATGCTGACTCGATGGCACCTAACCTAACTAACCTAATGTGTGTATATATACATACATACATAGGATTTAGCTCTGTTGGTAGAGCACCACTCTGAAGTCTCTGAGGTCCCAGGTTCAATTCCTAGCACCACAAAAATGGGAGAAGTTTGTGGCAATCCACTCCGAAGGCAATCCCAAACAATCAGTCATTGAAAACCCTATGAGGATTGTTATGAGTTGTACAGGAATCGATGACACCTGACATATATATTACTTGTTTTTAGGTGCCATCAGGTCAGGTCCAACTCATAGCAGCCCTAAGTATAACAAAATGAAACACCCTCTGACACTGTGCCACACCCAGCACTATGTTAGTGCTGTCAGTGCCTTTCTGATATTCATAGGGTTTTCAATGGTTGATTGTTTTGGGATTATTTTGGGAGTGGATTGCCATATCTTTCATATATGTGTGTGTGTGTGTGTGTGTGTGTGTGTGTGTGTGCATACATATACCCACACAAATATTGGATATTAATATATTTACATATAATATTTTATATGTGATATATAATATTAATTACATGTATACATACACACATATATCCCAATGCCTACCAATAAAATTTAATTTATCTCAGAAAAACTTTTCTGTTCTTCCTTTTCTAATCTGAAACTGTGAGGCAAATTTACCACATGTTCTCTAAATCTATTTACTCATCCTTTTGGACTACTTTGTCTGTAATTCTTGTTTGTATTTGTAACTATGTGATTTACTTCTAACCAATAAAATGTGAATGGTCACAAAATGTGACACTTTCAGATAGATTCATAAAAAATCTCCTGTGTATGAACTTCCTGTTTCTCCTACGTGTTGACGCATGAAGGTATACCTTAAAATGGCTGAGGTACAAGAAGGAAATGGCATGGGTCCATAAAAATCTAATTCAAGGAGAGTAGTTGAAATCACACACATTATTTGAAGTTCATGTGAATTAAAAATAAATTTCTTTTAATAATATAACAGACTCATAAGATTAATATCTAGCAAAATTTTGGAGATAATTGATATGGCATTTGTCATTGCCCTAATCAACTTTTAACTCACCTGATTTTTCTGATAATATTTTTTTTACCTACAATGAAATTAAAATATACCAAAGCACCTCAAAGTAAAAGAAAAGGTTGGATATTTCTTCTGCAATTTTTGGTTATATGTGATGGATATAGGAATTTCAACTACTTTGCTTTAACTCAGTAAACTTTTAGTTTTATACTTATCTTTCCTAACTTCATGGTTACTGTTGTTTGTTTATTTTATCTATATAACTATTATTCCTTCACTTATTCATCTGTCAAACAGCTATTGCATGTCCAATGAGTTCCTGATATTTATGGAACACTTATTAGGTACCAAAATGATGATAATCATTGCTACAAAAGGTCATGACTTTTTAAAAGTTGTTTTTGTATTGAATATATATTTGATGAAAATCATTAAAATATCATTTGAATTTGATCTTAATGAGAATATACTCATCTGTATCTCATAAACATTTTTGCAGTCCTCTATGCCTTCAGTCAACATATAGTTATTGAATATCTAGGAAGCAGTGACTGTTGCATTGTTGAGAATAAATTGGCAATTGATATAAGCAAAGATTTTCCCATTATATTAGCTTTCATTTTGGAAAAGGAATACAGAACTGTAAAGTTCATTGATTAACATAGTAATAAGCAGCATCCAGGCAAAATAGTCCAAGAAAAGGAATAAGATAAAGTAACAAACAGCTGTTTGGAAAGATGGTCAGGTAAATACTCTCTGAGCACAGATATGAATTAAATTGAATATTTGATGAAAGAATATTGAAGGCAAACAGAATGGCTGTACAAAGGCTTGAAGGCAAGAATATGCTTCTTATGTTTGAATAACAGCAAAATGGGAAGCTAAGTAGAATAAGGGAGGACCTTTTGTAGAATGAAGCAAGTTTGGAGATATGGCTATGAAAGAGAACATGTACATTGGTTTATTTGCTTATTTTTTAGTGCTGAATTTGCAGTTAATTCTGAGTAATGAGTGATAGGAAGCTGCTGGGATCCTTAGAACAAGAATATGAGATGGTCTGATTTATATACGGAAAAAAAATCATTGTGGAAAATACCTTTCAAAATTAGAAGCTGGTATACCATTTGGAAACTTGCAGTGATCTAGGTAAGAAATGAATATAGACTGGCTAGGAGTGGGATTTAGCTCAGTGGGTAGAGCACTGCGCTGCAGTATCTGAGGTCCCGAGTTCAATTCCCAGCACCGCACAAATGGGAGAAGGACCTGGCAATCCCGAAACAGTCAGCCATTGAAAACCCTATGAGGGTCGCTGTGAGTCGGATACTGACTCGATGGCACCTAACAACAACAACAGGAGTGGAAATAGTGGATTTTGTGAAAAAATTGAATGAACGAAGTGAGAAAGTATGGTTTAGTGGAAACCAATGTTATCTCAAGCACGGAGGTTCAATAATCCATACTCAGAACTGCTATACTTTATTTTTGACTCTTAGAGCACAGTTAAGATTTGGTATGAATATTTTGGGGCTGGGGTTTAGCTCAGTTGGTAGAGCAATCCTCGACACTCTCTGAGGACCCAGGTTCCATCTCAGCACTGCTAAAATGGGAGAAGGACATGGCAATCCACTCCCAAATCAATCCTGAGGCAATCAGGATTGAAAACCCTATGAAGATTGCTATGAGTCAGACCGAGGACTTGATGGCACCTGACAGCACAATGAATATTTTTACTATAAAGTTGATTATTTTAGATAAAAAAATTAAAGCAAGCCTCTATTTTAAGAACTTCATTGACAAATTTAATCATCTTCAACTACATGTTAAGATCTAGGCAAAATAGTGTCTATTATCACAATGAGTTCATAAATTAGTCTATTATTTTTCATTCTATTGACAATAACAATTAAAGATGTAATGACATGCCTCATTCTTTTCTTCTATGTAAAATGATGAACATGTAATGTGGAAAAATCTCAATGTTTGTAATTAATTTAATTTCTACGTAATTTTCTCATTTAATCTGTTTTTCTCAGAACTGGAAGGCCAAATTTACAGTAAAAGTGGGTTTTTTTAAATTATCTGCAGCTTGAAAATTCTAATACTATCAAAATATGCTATATAAGTATATTTTGTTGCTTATACACAGAACTATCTACAAAATTTGTGGAGACCATTACAAAATGAAAATATGGGTCACTTTATTGAATAATGGTTAAGTATTTCAATGCAAGGGCAACAGCACCTTCAATGGTGTATGTCCGTGTGTGTGTGTGTGTGTGTGTGTGTGTGTGTGTGTGTGTGTGTGTGTGGTATAAAGGTAGAGGGTTATTCTCAGAGTAGGGTTCTATGTAACTCATAGGACACATAGCCATGATGTCAGCTCACTTATTTATACATTTTTTTTTTTTAGCCAAAGTATTTTTAGCACTGGATTTACAACTTTGCTCTTTGGGGAAAAATTAGGATGTTATTTTTCTTCTTAAAATAAAAATACTTTTAAAATCTAGAAGAAATAGTTCAGATGAATCATGTGCTAAATTCTTAGCATTGTATTCCTTGAAAAATTATAAAGTAAACTTGCAGGAGAGGGTCTAGGTTAAACTAACTAAGAATGTCAGGTGTTTGTTTGTTTGTTTGTTTGTTTGAGGTACTGGGGGTTGATGGCTGGGATTTAGTTCAGTTGATAGAGCACCGCTCTGCAGTCTCAGAGGTCCTGAGTTTGATTCCCAGCACCACAAAATGGGAAAAGGACGTGGCAACACACTCCCAAGGCAATCCCGAAACAATCTGCCATTGAAAACCCTATGAGGTAACTATGAGTTGGACACAACTCGATGGCACCTAACAACAACAACAACTGGGCATTGAACCCAGGGCCTCGAGCTTGCATGCTCTGCAGGTGCTGGACCACTGAGCTGTACCCTCAGCCCATTTTTTTTTTTCTTTTTGAAACAGGGTCTCGCTAAGTTACTCAGACTGCCTCTGGTCTCGAACTTGCGATCCTCCTGCCTCCGCCTCCCAAGCCGCTGGGATTACAGGTGTGTGCAATGGCGTACAGAAGAATATCAGTTTTTAAGTATAGGCTTTGTTATTCCATCAATTACATTTCTGGGCAGCAACAAACTCTTCCCTGGTATGTGCCACAGTGAAAATTTCTATTTATGCTTATGAGAATTATCACATTTTGTTAGAAAATATTACTAAACTGAAGTTCTCTTTAAATAATCTCTGATTTTTGGTAAATAGTGCAAGACATACATGATTTCTAATTCTATAAAAATTTTATGTATAAATTTTATTGCATATAATTCTCAGGGCAGAACATTGTTAACAACATTGATGGGTTTATATTATGAGGAAATAAACATTTCATTCCTAATTCTCATGTCCTTACAGAACTTCCTTCAGAGAAGAATAAACATAATATAAACATCTGAATAAAGTTGGGTCATTCTACTGAAAAAGTTTTTCAATATATTTCTACTGCATTTGAATAAAAAGAAACTACTTGCCATTCCTTATGGTTCCCAATGTAATGTGACTATTTGCTCCTTTGCTTCCAAAATACCTCGCTTGCTCCACTTATACTGTCTATTCTTAATCCTCTCAGATGATTTGAGATATTTTCTTACTCATGGTCCTTTCATAGGTAATAACCCCTGATAGCATGTCCATCCTTCACTCTTTATTTTATCTCATCTCTGTCCATTCCTCATAGGGAATTTCTCTGCCAGCTACATCATTTTTCTCTCACTATAACTTACTTTTCTTTCTTAACCCTAAGTGTCTTTGTATTATATTTTTATTTGTTTTGTCTTTTTTTTTCAATACTGGAAGTTGAACCTAGTGCCTCACATTTCATGCTTTGCAAGTACTGTACCACTGAGCTGTACCCCCGGCCCATTTTTCTACTTTTTGAAACAGGGTCTTGCTTAATTATGCAGACTACCTCTGGTCTTGAGGTTGTGATCCTCCTGCCTCTGCCTCCTGAGTCACTGGGATTTCAGGCATGCACCACCGTGCACCACTTTATTTGTCTTTTGCCTTGATTTGTTTGTTTTTCCTAAGATGCTGTAAGCACCACTGGGCTGAATCCTATGTTCATTCCATTCTGTTGTGTATTCAGGACACATATGGTATGTTGCTAGTCAATAATTGTTTGTTAAATGAACATAAAAATTATATGTAGAAGATTGCTTTTATAAATTAAAGTAGTTGAGCAAGAAAAATACAAGTATTTCTTCCCATAACATGTTTAAATGATGTTTGAAAGACAAAGTAACACTATAAATGTCTTTATATTACAAGAAAAGCAGCCATCCAAATATAAGAGTTCAATAGATGCCAGCCTGGAATTTCCAAAGTCACTAATTTACTCTGAGGAAAGGACTCAAATAATATGAGTAGCCAGTCTCAAGATTAGGGATGACAGACAAAAATAAAGCACAATCAGTACTATTATACTCTTCTTTCCTGTCCTTTTCCCACAAGAAACAGATTGTCTCTGTTTTGTGAAGTCTCTTGTTAAGGAATACTTAATGCTATTGAATGAGGATGGGCTAGGAAAACTTGGTAAATTCTTTGAAATTATAAATGTTAGTATATTAGTCAGTTTTCTATCACTATGGAAAAATAGCAGAGATAAATCAGCTTATAAGATGAAAGGGTTTTTTTGGCTCATGTTTTCAGATATTATCTTCCATGACTTCTGTTTTTTTGGGACCTGAGGCAAGGCAGAACACCACAGTGGGAGTCCATAACAGAAGAAGTTGTTCACTTTGTGGAATCCACGAAGCAAAGACAGAGGGAGAGGAGGGGCCAGCATCTTGATATCCCCTTCAAGGACATGCCTCCGATAACCTAACTTCCTTCATATTCTCAAGGTTCCACCACCTCCCAATAGTACAGCTTAGGAACCAAACCTGTGACATATGGACCTTTGGGGGGATTATTCAAGATCAAAACTATAGCAATGGACAATTAAGTAAGGTCAAAGCCATTTGCCAACCCATATATCACATTTAAATATGTCTCAGGTAATTCCTGGATTTTGAAGACTAATAAAAATGGAGCCACGAGTGAATTTTTTTGGTTGCTTTGCAAATAACTATTGGATAGAGGACAGCTGGTAGAAGAGCACATCCATAGTGCCTCTTATGCTGGATAGACTTCCTGGCAATAATAAATTACTCCAGAGTGGGCCAACAAGAGAGATAATATCAAAGGTACTAGTCTTTTCTTCCTCCTCCTTTTGATGTTCTTCTTCCTACTTCATTATAAGAACAAATCCACAAAGATTTCTCTGTGATTGTTACACAATGAGCTAGATTGGGAAAATTGTGATTACAGATCAAGAGGTTTCTAAGCACCTGGAAGATCTCTGCTGCAGCCCAATTACACACAAAATTCCATTGTTCTTAGAAAAAAAAAAACTTCATGAGTAGGGAAATCATTGAGGATTCTGGAGTAGGAGTCTGGTGAAATATCTCTCAGACTGCATCCCATTGACAGTTTGCATGATCAAAACCTTATACAGTCTTATGTGAAACTTATGACCCAAGAAACATGTATCAAAATCACTTAGCTTCTAAAATGCAAACTCACTCATTTAATCTTCAATATACAATAAGACCCCAGGATCAAATGCTGATCATCCAAATTGGGGCCATGGAAGTGGATCAGTGGTTAGATGTGTAGAAGAAAGTAGTGATCTACACATATCCTCTACAAATAATTCATCTTAATGGATGTACACAGTTCTACATTTGGCATGAATTATCTCACAGGCTATGCTGTAAATAGCATGGAAGGTGAATAAATTGTGTTTTTGCTCTATCTCAGGAATCTACTAAAAATGTGGCCAAGGGGTCACATGGATACATATATTACTACTATTGATTTCTTCCTTCATGACAATTCAATAGCAGAAAACAGAAATTTCAATTTCCTCAATTTGCATTTTCTCTTCTTCCTTCCTTTGGGCTGATGGATTCAATTTCTTTGAACCTGATGCATCATGTATCTTTCTGTATATAGAACTGCTCCTGAGAGTCTCGCTTGGAACACTGCAATGTGATCCTCTTTCATTAAATCATATTAAATACCTGTTTATCCTAAATATTGTCGCATTAAACCTTGAAATGTCCCTTCATGGGGAATGATGATCATGGTGACTGCTAACTGAGAACATGACATGATAGTGCATGGCTTCAAAATTATTTTCTTTCTTTCTTTTCTTTGCTTTTTTTTTTTTTTCCGGTCCTGGGGGTTGAACCAAGGGGTTCACACTTGCATACTTTGCAAGTGCTGGACCATTGAACTGCACCCCCAGCCCATTTTTTTTTTTTTTTTACTTTTTTGAGACAGGGTCTCGCTAAGTTACGCAGACTGCCTCTGTTCTTGAACTTGCGATCTTCCTGCCTCTGCCTCCCGAGCCACTGGGATTATAGGCATGCGCCACCACACCCAGCAGGCTTCAAAATCTTAAGTGTGTTGGTCAATAGTTGGCTTAAATCAGTCCTTTTTTTCTTTCTCAAGCATGAAATCAAACTTTGAATAAAATTGTGGGTTTATGATTCCATGAATTTGAGTGAAGTCTAGAGAATGTTAGAATTTGTGGAATTTTCCTCAAAATAGAAATATATCAGCACCATATGAGTTTCAATACAAATATGAAAAGTTCATATCTTCACTGTTGTCTGGTTGTTGGCAATGAGGCCTCTACTTACTTTTTCATATTTTTAGAATTAAAAAATGTTAATAAAAAAGCCTTTCTTATTTAATGCTCTTTTTACAGAGAGTCTGCTAAGCCAGTTAAGAAAACAAGTACAAATACTAACAGAATGACTGATAGCTAGAGAAACAGAGAGACAATTAGGAATATTTCTACTATATGGACAAACACAATTGAAAACTTCCATAAAGTGAAATTTGTTAGAAGAAAATATACTTTTTAGGCCTGTACTTTCTTAGATGAAGTTGGGAGAGTGGCAGGTCAACAAAACAAAGGAAGACCCTCTATTAGATGGATTGACATGGTGACTGCAGCAATGGGCTTAAGCATAAACAAGATTGGATTCTGTACATGGCATAGTGCTGGATGGAGTTTCATTCTGTTGTACATAGGGTCACTATGAGTTAGACCCAACTTGATGGCATTTAACAACAATTATTTTCTTAGAAAATAATTTTATTTTTTCTCATTGAATTTGTCTACTAGACCTTCAGGGTGTTTCTTTCTGGAAGATGTCTCTGAAACCAAAGTTTCATTGCCTTGTTAAACAGTTTTATTTTCAGGGGCAAATTCTAGGGAACTAAAGATCTTGACTGAAGGAAGGTATTAAGTGAGGCTTTTTCTCCTGCTCTGTGGAGAGGAAGATGTGATAAGAAATGCAATGGAAAGCTTAGCTCAAGAGAGAAGACAAGGTTAATACTAGAGACAGCTACTCAGGCAAAAGATATCATCGCTGAAGGTCATTGAGGCAAGAGGTTGAGATAATTGTTTTAGAGGCAAGCCTTCAAAAACATATTTACTAAGTACAGAATGCCTGCAGCCATAGCCCTATGGCATCCGATCCCGTCAGATCTCGGAAGCTAAGCAGGGTCGGGCCTGGTTAGTACCTGGATGGGAGACCGTCTGGGAACACCAGAAGCTGTAGGCTTGGGAGAAGGACCTGGCAACCCCCTCCCAAAAATCAACCTGCCATTGAAAACCCTATGCACATCAGAGAAGCACTGACAATAGTGTTTCCCCTGTTGTACAGAGGGTCGCTATGAGTCGGATACCGACTCGACGGCACCTAACAACAACAACAACAAGTACAGAATATGTACTAGAGTTGTCTTCCAAAATAACAGTCTGACCAAGTCATTCCTCAGCTTCAAAAATCATCAGTGGCTTATCACTCTACTTAAAAAGAAAAAAAAAAACACTTAATCTAACATACAAAGCTGTATTTCTCATACCTTATTCCTTACCATGTTTTCACAATTTTTTGTTATTAGGTGCCATGGAGTCAAGTCCGACTCATAGTGACTCTCCTAGGGCTTTCAATGGCTGATTGTTTCAAGATTATTTCCAAAGTGAACTGCCACAGTCTTCTCCCATTTTTACAGTGCTGGAGATTGAACTAGGTCCTCAGTAAGGGTGGAGCACTGCTCTACCAACTGAACTAAACTTTAGCCCTATTTTCATATGTTGTTGTTGTTGTTAGGTGCCGTCAAGTCGGTATCCAACTCATAGCGACCCTCATAGAGTTTTCAATGGCTGAGTATTTCGGGATTGCCTTGGGAGTGGATTGCCAGGTCCTTCTCCCATTTTTGCGGTGCTGGGAATTGAACTTGGGACTTCAGAGACTGCAGCGCAGCGCTCTACCAACTGAGCCAAATCCCAGCTATTTTCATATATGCTATGCTAATTTCTATTAGCCATGTAGTGTTTCCCCTCCTAAAATCCCACTACTACTTTATATGCCCACTCTGAACCTAGGTAGCCTTGGTACTCAACTTTTTCATTCATCTTAACATACTATTGGAAATCTCCTATGATCTTTAATTTTATAATGCATCACCACTGTGCTTTGATGGGGTATTGTGAAGACTTTGATCATAGCTATTATTATATTATATTGTGATTATTCTTTGATATATTTTATTTTATATTCCCAGTAGTGCATAACATTTTTAGTTTTTGCAGTACTGGAGGTTGAACCCAGGGCTTTTCACATGTTAGGAAAATATTCTGTCACTGAGCTGCACCCCATAGCCATTTATGTATGTATGTATGTATGTATGTATGTATGTATGTATGTATTTATGTATGTATATATGTATGTATTTTAGAGACAAGGTCTTAGTAAATTGCTCAGGCATCCTCTGATCTTGAACTAATGATCATCCTGTCTCCACCTCCCAATTTACTGGGTTACAGGAGGAAGCCATGGCACCCAGCAGTCCAAAGCTTTATAATAGCAAAAAATAGTTCATAAGTGTCTAGCTCAGTGCATGAGAAATATTGAACTGGATTCTTGAGATGAGACGGTCATATAGTTTCTGAAATTCACAGATTACTTATAAAACAAGGTTCTGGAGCACAATGAGTCCATAAACCAATGAGCAAATTTGAACAACAAAGAAATACCTGATAATAAAATATGCACATGAAAATGAATTACACATACAAATTACTCAGGAACATGCACATAAATCATACATTTCTAATAAAGATGTTTAATATTTCCCTTTTTATGTTAAATTTACCCATACATAAAAAGTACAAATTACTTTATTGTTTTTTGGATTTCTCTCTTTGTATGATGAATTGGATTACTACACTCTTTGTAACATATTTGTTCTGAATAATTTTCTATTCTTTTCACATGAGAAAAAAGAACTAAAAGTATAAGCCAAAATGAAACAATGTTTAGAAATAAGCTGGGTATGTGGTACACACCCATAAACCCAGGAACTCAGGAGACTGAGGGAGGAGGACAGTGAATTTGAGGCCGGAGGCAGTTTAGGCAATTTAGCCTGATGCTCTCACAAATTTTAAAAAATGGGCTGGGGTGCAGCTCAGAGGTAGAGCACTTGCCTAGCATATGCAAGGTTTAACCCTCTAGTACCACAAAAAATAAAATAAGTAAAATTAAATTGAATAAATATTTTTAGAAAATAAGTATAATCTGTGTAGCAATAAATATTACATCTTCATAGAGGCTATATGAGTACACCATCTCTAAATTTTAAGGGAATGTGATTTTATCAACTTTCCACAATGATTAATTTGATTTACATGGTAATTATTTTTGTCTCTGCAATCTGAATTGCTGACTAACAAAAATTGTTAGAGTACTATTTTTAATTTAAATTGAAATACTTTGCATTTAATATAATTCAATATGACAATATAATATTGAGGATTTACTCTGTCATTTAATGTGCCTAATATAACAGCATTTCCGGGGTCTTGGTGTCCTCTAAATTGTTGTTTACAAATTCCTACTTCACTAAAATTGTGTAAAGCAAGATTTGAGACTGATATCTGTGAATCACAAGTGCTAGAAGCTGATACCTGATGCTGAGCCCTGAGTATGTACAAGCGAAAGTGCCACTAGAAAATGTCAGAAGTCAAAATCTCTGAACTCTTCCTGACTGTTTCAGGAAGAACACATGAAATTAACACATAAAATGGGTAAATTCACGGCTCACCAGTGTGAATATTTAGTATTCCCCAAGTGTCATTTAGTAGCTGGCAAGTAGAAAGTTAAAACTCTCTTCTTTGTTGTTGTTGTTAGGTGCTGTTGAGTTGGGGTCCAACTTATAGCCACCCTATGTACAAGAGAGAAAAACACTCCCCAACATTGTACCATTCCCAGCAGTATTGTCAGTGCTTCTCTGCTATTCATAGGGTTTTCAATGGCAGTTTGTTTACAGAGTGAATTATCAGGTCCTTCTCCTTAGCCGGCAGCACCTGGTATTCCCAGATGGTCTCCCATCCAAAGACTAACTAAGCCAACTCTCCTTAGCTTCCGAGATCAGATGGCATCATATGCCAGGATGCTATGGCTGCACACTCTCTTGTTCTCACAACTAATTAAATACTTGTTGCATTTGGTGAGGCTTTCCTCAGTCACAGAATGTTCAAGTAATAGCTCATGAGAAAAGACATTTACATTATGAATCATTTTCCAGCTCCTACAATGACAACAATATCTTCATTTTCCGAATCCCTATGTTACTTACATGTGTATATTTTATGCTGCTTGTTTTTCTACTCTTCATTTTAATTGTTTCTAGTCAACTTTTATTTATGAATTTGAACACCTTAAGATAATAAAAATCTCTTAAGATGTTAATGTTAATCTAAATCCAATAATATGTATATATTAAATGCTAAAAAATTGTGTCATAAAATGTTTTCCTTTTTCTAGATAACATACCGTCATATCCTCCCAACCACATTCCTTACAAATAATTCACAATCTTCCCTATTTGTTCTTCCTAGGGAGATACCTACATGTGTTCATTTATACTTAACACACTTCTCATTCAGACTTCCTCTCCAGGTGGAACTATTTCTTAAGGTAATTTAAAGCCTCAAGTTGGGCTACCTACCTTCATTTTGACATTCAAAAAAACTTGTACACACACATACACACACACATATATACTTTCATCAACACATGTGCGTCAATATATCCTATCACTCATTTATCCCTCTCTCCCACGGCCTGCTATGCTAGACCAAATCACAGTTTGTTCCTGACACAGAGGAATGATTCATTAATACACTAATCTTTCACACTTTTATTTTGCTTGTATAATGTTTAAAATATAAAATTGACGTCCTCATTTTGAAACATTCAGCAAATGTCTTCTGAGCACCACTGAGCTTGTATCATTTTCTATAATACACTGTGATGATTCATTTTATCTTTCTCCCTTAAGATTGAAGTGAGTTAGGCTTAGAGTTACATTGTCTTTGAAGCTGATCTTCAAACTGATCTTCATACTCTGGGAATATGCACACAACCTTCCCTTTACTTGGGAAATGCAAAGGCAATGACAAGAAGACAATTATGAAAAATAAGACAAAAACAAATCAAGAACTATGGTAGGACACCATCTAGCACCAAAAATAAATTAAAGGAGGATAGCAAAATGTGCTGTGCTGTGGATCAGTAGCCCTGAGCCACCTGGAGAGCAATAACCAACAGGTCTTATTCCCCTTTATCCACTGAGTCTTTTCTTACTTTCATTTATTTTTAATTAAAGGAGGAATAAAAGCTTAAAGCAGGTGCATTGAACATGAATTTAAAAACGACACATCAGCCACAAGGCAGTCAATAAAATCCTGCTGTTCCTCATGGCAATGTCAGAAAAAAAGAGATGAAGATTGGTTTTTATCATCAAAAAATACAGATTCAGGTTATCATAATCCTCCTACTTCCTAACAAATATTTAATTATAGATGAAAGCAAGAGATGTAAAATGCACAGTTTCACTTTTTATAGTGTAAGAACCATGTAAAATAACAAGATTTTGGTATAAAAATACAAAAGATATCATAACAACTACATTTTAGTCTGTCAGGCTGCTGTAACAAAAATATGTACTGAGTGGCTTATAAACAACCACAAAGAAGGTAGCGACAGATTTAGTGTTTGGTGAGAGTATAATTTCTCATTGGTGGTGTCTTCGGTCTTTGTTCTCCCACAAGAGAAGGGACTGGCTAAGCTTTCTGTGGCTTATTTTCAATCATGAATTAATCACTTCTCAACAGCCCAATCTCCTAATAAAATCACTTTGGATTTTAATGTTGTAGGGAAAAATTGGGAGGAAATTGGCAAAAACTCCCAAACTGGGAAAATCGCGTTTGAATATCTGGTTTGTAAGTTAGAAATCTAGGGAAAATGAAAGTAACTTGGTTGCACGTTTGTACAAAACCCTTCCTGATTGGACAATTGGACTGAAAGCTGATTGGCACAGGCCATTCCATGGGCGAGCTACATAAAGAGCTGAGCTGAGGCAGCTCGACCCTTTTAGGCCTTTTAGGCCCCTTTTTGGCACCCTTTCTGCGCCTTCTCACTGGTTCCTGCCCAGATCACCGATGAGAAAAAGTCTCTCCTGCTGCTCTCCCCCGGAACTTTGGTGAGGAAAGAATGCTCTCCCGTCGCAATCCTCAACGGGGAAAAGAGCCTGCTCTCTGCTTGATCACCAACGCGAAGCAGCAGCTGTCTCCTTGTGACCACCGAGCCGACCAACACAGGTGTTTGCTCCTGGAAGGCAAAAGCGCCTGAGGCTTTTCCTTTCTCCGGTCTCCGCCGGGGTCCCGAGGGCTGCAGGAGTCTGCGCCCCTCACCTAAGGGTCCCGAGTGAATTGTGTTTAGTATCTGTGTGAGCGGCAGTGCAGCCCATCCGAACCTCCAGGCCAGACCGGGAGGTGTGTGCCCCACAAATGTATGAATTTGGGCAAACAAGCCTAATGGTTCAAAGCAGAGCAGATTATTTGAATTAAATTTTTTTTGAAAACTTACATGTATAGCTAAGGAGTATATAAGAACACAAAAATAGTATATATTAGCATGGCACCATGTGATGCTTTGATTCATATAAATGTTAGATATACCTATTTCAGACAACTTTTATCATTCCCTTAAGATAAAAATATTAACAATCTTTTCTTCCACACTTATAAAGTAGACAGAATAAAATTACTATCGTTACCCTGATGTGCAGCAGAGCAGTAGAACTTCTTACTCCTGCCTAGCTGCAACTTGGTACCTACTCACCAACTTCTCCCCATCTCTCACTCCCCTTTGCTTTCGCAGTCTGGTAATCACCATTCTACTATTAATTTCTATGAGATCAATGTTTTATGTAATTTGAATATGAAGGAGATCATGTAGTACTTGTGTTTCTGTGCCTGGCTTATTTCACTTGACATACTGATCTGCAGGTCCATCTACCTTGTTGTAAATGACAGAATTTCATTCTATTATTATGGTTGGATAATATTCCATTGTGTATATGTACCACATTTTTTTTATCCATTCACTGGTTGATAGACACAGATTGTTTCAACTTCTTGGCTATTCTGTATAGTGCCACAATAAATGGGGATGTACAGATGTCTCTTCAACAAACTGATTCAATTTCATTTGGATATATGTCCAGTAGTGGGATTGCTAAATTATATGGTATTATTTATTCATTTATTTACTTTTGAGAAAGTTCCACACTGTTTTCCATAATGACTGTACTAATTTACATTTCCTCCAATAATGTGAACCTGCAGCTGTAGCATTGTGGTGTCTGATTCTGTCAGGTCTCAGAAGCTAAGCAGGGTTGGACCTGGTTAGTACTTGGATGGGAGGCCACCTAGAAACACCAGGTGCTGTTGGCTTGGGAGATGGACCCAGCAACCCCCTCTCAAAGAACAATCAGCCATTGAAAATCCTGTGAATGGCAGAGAAGCACTGATAATAGTGCTTCACCTGTTGTATGTAGGGTCGCTATGAGTTGGACACCAACTCTACAGCACCTAACGACAACCAATAATGTGAAAGGGTTCCTTTTCCCTATATTATCATCACTTCTTGTTATTTTTAGTCTTTTTGATACTACCTGTTCTTATCAGGGTGAGGCAATACATCATTGAGGTTTGGATTTGTATTTCTCTGATGATTAGTGATATTGATTATCTTGTACACTTGTTGGCTTTTTGTATGTCTCCTTTTGAGAAGTGTGTATTTAGAGCCATTGTCCATTTTTAAGTTAGGTTATTTGTTTTTTATTGCTCAGTTTTTGAAGTTGCCTATATGTTCTTGATATTAACCACTTATCAGATTTGTTATAGTTGTTAGGTGCCTTAGAGTCTAGTCCAACTCATAGCAACCATCATAGGGTTTTTGTATAAATCTGCAAATAATTTCTTCTGTTCTCTAGGATCTGTTTTCACTCTGACAATTGTCTTCTTTGCTTCACAGAGGCTTTTTAGTTTTATGTAATACCATTCTTTTATTTTGGCTTTTGCTTACTGTAATTTAGGGGTTTAGCAAAAAATAAAAAATAAAACACAAATAAAACAAAACAAAAACTATTCTCATTCCTATGGCCTGAAGCATTTTCTTTAATCTATTTTGAGTGGATTTTTGTAACAGATGAAAGATAGGGTTCTAGTTTCATTCTTCTGCTTATGGATACACAGTTTCCCCAGAATCACTTATTCAAAGAATTGTCCTTCCTCCAATATAAGTTTTGAATATATTTGACAAAAATGTGTTGGTTGTACAAAGTTTATTTGCGAACTCTATTCTTAATTATTGATGTGTTTGTTTTTATGCAAATACTATGCTGTTTTTATTACTACAGCTTTCCATTATAGTTTTAAATTGGATTTTTTGTTTGTTTTTGTTTTTTGTCATTATATATCTTGTTTTATTATAATTTCTTTTTTAAAAATGTTGCTTTGGCTATCAGGGGATTTTTGCAGTTTCCATACAAATTTTAGGATTGTTTTTCTAAATTACTGAAGAATGTTACTAATACTTTCTTAGGGACTTCTTTGAATGAATATTTAAAAAATATTCTTACAATCTATAAACATGGGATATCTTTCCATCATTTTGTGTTGTGTTCAATTTCTTTCATTGATGATTTTTAGTTTCCATTGTAGAGATTCTTCACCTGTTTTAAATATTAAATGAGGTAATGAATCCAGTTCAGATTGAAAAGCTGTAAAGGTTTCATAAATGCTAACTAATTTTAATAGTAACTTATGGCTCACTTGATATTTTTAATCACTGTATTATTGTAGAATTGGGTATATTACATCCTTAATGGCCTATGACATGACATTGCATATAATTTATAATATGCTACCTAATTGCTTGTGAGAAGGCAAAATATTTTTACCGTATGATCTAGTAATTATGTGAACTGCAAACTTATATTCCCACAAAACCTGCACATAGATGTTTATGGCAGATTTATTCATAATTACTAGAACTTGAAAAGAACTAAAATGTACCTCAATTGAGGAATGAAATAAACAAACTGGTACATCCAGACAATGGGATATTATTGGCTTAAAAAATTGAAGTCTTAGGTGGTGAAAACACATGGAAGAGCTTTAAACACATATCACTAAATAAAATAAATGAATCCGAAAAGGCTACATACTACATGATTCCAAGTACATGAAATCATGGAAAAGATAAAACTATGGAGTCAGTGCAAAGACCAATGGTTGCCAGGGGTTACTGGGGTGGATTAGTAGGTGAATCATAGAGGATTTTTAGGCAATGTCACTATTAGGTACTATACTATAATGGTGGTTACATATTGTTACTCACTTGTCCGAATCCCTAGAATGTACGATACCAAGAATGGACCCCAATGTGAGCTACGCAGTTTGCAATGAACATTACATTCATTGATTGAAACAAAAGGATCAGTCTGATGCTAGGTGCTGGTTAGTGATGGAGGTTATGGATGAATTGGGACAATGGTTACAGAAATTCCCTGTGCTTTCTGCTCTACAAAATAGGAAAAATATTATCTATGCATATGTTGCAGAGTGTTGAAAAGTTTCACTCAAAAAGAGAGATATCGGCCAAAATTAGAGATGACTAATAGAAATGGGAACATGGGCAAGATGGAATTAGAGATTATTCTAGGTAAAAGTCAAGCATATACAAAAACACACAGCTAGGACTTTGAAGGGTATTTTTGATCTATGGAAGGCTAAAGAAGAGGTAAGGCCGTGGAAGCAACAAGGAAATGGCCCAACTGTGCAATCTCTTTGACTATGGCAGCCTATACTTTTATATTGATTTTTATTCATTATTATTATTGTATAGGGCACAGTGTGATAATTCCACATATGCATGCAATGTATAGTTATCAAATTATAGTAATTAAGTTTTTCATTTCCTTTACATTGCTTTGTGTTTGTGTTTGGAGATTTCCTGCTCCTCTCATTATTATTCATAAACTATTTAATAGGTTATCATGAATTATAGCACTGTGCTTCAGGACAGTTTGATCTAATTGTGTTTTGATTTCTGTTATCCACCCCTTTATCCCTTCTTTATCCCTTCTTTCTGATCCCATCCTTCCCAGCCTCCAGTTATCACTTTTCTACATACTAGTCAACTTCTGTTTGTATCTACATAAGAAAGAGAACTGGTGGTATCTCTCTTCTAATGTCTGACTTATTTGAATTAAAACAATGTACTCTATTTCTATTCATTTGCTGCAAATGATAGGGTACCAGTCTTTATTATGGATTGATTGATAGGATTCCATTTTATCATGTGTCATACTTTCAGTACTTATTCAACCATCAATGGACATCTAGGTTGATTCCACATCTTAGTTGCACATAAGCGTGCACATATTTCTTTGATATGCCAATATGATTTCCTTTGGATAAACATCCATAAATGGGATAGCTAGGTCATACTGTAGATTTACTTTTAGGTTCTGAGGAACTTCTATACTGTTCACCATAATGTTTGTACTAATGTACATTCTCAACATAAGCCTTAGAAGATCCCTCTCTTCACATCATTAACAGTATTTATTTATTTACTTATTTATTTATTTGATAATAGATATTCTAAATGGAATGAGATGATATCTCATGTTAGCATTGATTTTTATTTATCTGATGGCTAAAGATGTTGAATATTTTTTTCATAAACTTGATAGCTACTTGGATCTCTTGTTTGAGTAGTGTCAGATCATATCTTCTTCCCATTTGTAATTGGATTATCAAAAAACTTAATAATAGGGCTGGGAGTGTAGCTCAGTGTTAGGGCAGTTGCCTAGCATGTGTGAGGACCTGGGTTTGATCCCAACACCTCAAAAACAAAATAGTAACAAATAACTAAGTAATCTAATTATTCTTTTATCTTAAAGAGTCGTTCAATAGTATGTTCTTTTCATGCCCTCAACAGTATAACATAGGAATGTATCAATAATAAATATGTAAAAGACATTGCATGGAAAAAGAACATTGATCTATGCATGGGCATCTAAAATTCTGTGCTCAATTCTCCAGTGGGCTAATAATATTATTTTAGTTATGCCTGAGTTTTCAACTCATCTGCTCGCACTCTCTCTCTCTCTCTCTCTCTCTCTCTCTCTCTCTCTATATATATATATATATATATATATATATATATATATACACACACACACACACGTGTGTGTGTGTGTGTGTGTGTGTGTGTGTGAGGAAAATGAGGCTCAGAGAATTTCAAGTTTAACTGAGGTCTAAAATGAAAAGTCTATCCTTTTAGTCAATATATGTCCCTGTAGGGTACCCTCTGGGGCACTTGATGAGGCAAGGAGATAAGGAAAAGGGCGCAACCCTGAGTCTGCATGGCTTGAGGCTTATCTAGCCCATATCAAGTCCTGAGGCACACCTAGGACTCCCTTATGGCTTGCTGAGGCACACCCAGCTTGACCCCATGAGGTTGAGGCAAGATGGCCCCTGCCTCATGTTGCCAGGGCATATTCCCTCTTCAGATTCTTACTGAGTCAATGCCATTCAATTGGCTAACCCAAAATACCCTTTGAACCCACTCTTGATTGGCTGTCTCCAATCACACTCCCTCGCCTCATTGGTTACACCTTAGTCATTAGTATCCTGTCCCTGATAGGTTATGCCCTAACCACCCTATGTCTTCCTATTGGTTGACATTCCTATGTCTTCCTATTTTCTTATGATATGTTCTTATGACATTCCTATGTCTTCCTATTGGTTGAGTAATGCTATCCTGTGATTGCTTACACCCTTTGGCGTCCTTTTTCCTTATTGGATGTACTCTGTTTTGCATTTTATCCCTGCATTTTATTTCTAAACCTATATAAGCATGGTGAAACTTGTAATGTTGTTGCTATTGGCCCAGACATAGATCTGGGGCTGAGAGAATCATTGCTCTAAGCTATAGCATAGGAAGAATTACAGCCCTTTTAAGGGTAGCAGTAATAAAGAGCTTTTGGCACTCATCAGTAAATGGCTTCCCGGAGTATCATTGCTTTGTCGCTCTTAAAGTGCTGGCTCAATTCTAATGGGTTTAGTGTGAGGATTCTGATCCCAGGCAAGGCAGAGCACCACACATGTCACCAAATATATTCTAGGCTTCTATCATATAGAAACATTTTTTCACCACCTATGATTGAGCAAAAAATAGATACATAATAATGAAAGATGGACAATCATTACATTTAAAATCTAATTCTGTATAGTTATAATTCTACTGTTTTCCAATTATCAATAAAAAACATTGTTCTAAGTTCTTTAAATTACATATAATAGCTGTGTCATATTATTTATATGAAATGTCAATTTGCTATTTGCAATAATCTACATCTGAAATTTTTTTATTGGAAAATTTTAATGTTCACTTTAATGTGATTTATTCTGACATGCTTTTCATTGTGACATTTCCACATATGCATTTTGTTGTACATTACACAGATAAGTTCCCCGTTACCCTCTTGTGCACTTCTTCCCCCATCCTGCCCTCCCCACCAAAGACTTCTCTTCCACTTGCTTGTCTTTTTATAGTAATAGTTTTCTATATATCCTTGGGTTCCAATTATGTTTAAGACCGAAACTTTTTCTGTCGTGAACTTTCTTTTTACATTGTCAGTACTATTACATGAATTTTCTAGTCCATCTATATTAATACCATTCTTTGGTATTATTGGTGTTATTATAATTATTTCCAGGACTATTAAAGTTGGGCTGTTCACCCTGAGGTCACCCCCTCCACCATTCCTCATTCCTCCTTGGTCCTCCTCTCCCCCACCCTCTCCCAGGATTTCCTCCCTTTGCTAGATCTCTCCCTCTTTCTTTTGCATTCCCCAAATTGTCCCTTCTCTGCTAGGTCGGCTGGCTTTAGCTTTTCCTATTTTATTTATTTATTTATTTATTTATTTATTTATTTGTGTTCCCACCTCTGCATAGGATTTTTTCTACTTATAATTTTGATTCAGCTCCCACATATGAGTGAGAACATGTGGTATTTCTCTTTCTGAGCTTGTGTTCATTCACTTAAAATAATTTTCTCCAATTCCATCCATTTTTGCTGCAAGTGGCATTATTTCATTTTTTTCATTTTGATTGCTGAGTAGTATTCCATTGTGTAAATGTACCATAGTTTTTTCATCCATTCTTCTGTTGGTGGGCACTTTGGTTGATTCCAACCACTTTGGAAATCAATATGGAGGTATCTTAAAAAAACTAAAAATTGATCTGCCATATGACCAGCTATACCCTAAGTGTCATCATACCAGAGAGACACCTGCATTTCCATGTTCAATGCAGCACTTTTCACAATAGCAAGGATATGGAATCAACCTCTGAAAATATTAACCTACATTTTTAATTAAAAATTATATTTATTTACTGCAGAGAAATTCCTCTTGGCATTGTTAAAATATAAGTTTTCATCTGAGTTTACACTTTTTCCTCCTTCTCCAAAACCATCATACCCTTTGACTTATAAAATATTAAGTCACTGTTCTGTTCCAAAATATTTAGAAAGCACATCCTTGTTGTTTGTGGTGAAATTAGTCCTGAAGCTGGGCATGGTGGCACATGCCTGTAATCCCAGAAATTTGGGAGGCAGGAGGATTGCAAGTTGGAGACCAGAGGCAGTCTGCATAATTTAGTGAGACACTGTTTCAAAAAGTAAAAAAAAAAATGAGCTGAGGGTACAGCTCAGTGGTACAGCATTTGCAAAGCATTCAAGTGCAAGGCCCTGAGTTCAACATGCAGTAATGCCAAAAAGTAAAAAAAGAAAAAAGAAACTGGCCCTGAAAAGCAGATTAAATCTTTTTCTTTTTCAAATGGCTATTGCACATTTAGCTTTCTCATTAGCAGTTTTGAGTAATCCATCCGGGTGAGTTTCCTGTACAAGTTTTAGATTAAATTTTAGCACTTTTAAAGATACATTTCTAAACCTTAGGAAGAATAGGTAACCTCTTGAGAAAAATCTCCTAATGAGTACTTTATAAAGTTTGTCAATTGTGTTATCATTTTTAAATATTATCACAAACGGTGTCCTGATTACTGCCTTCATTTCACTCATCATAGTGCTTCCTGCTTTTTGAACCTGTTGCTGACTTTCTTATCATCCTTTACATATTTTGGGAAGAAATTAAAATTAATCTTTATATTATTTTGAATATCTACATATGACAGTACTCAAATATATTAAAATAAAGCAGCAAATCTCATCTGAAAAAGAGCATGGTTGTTGTTTTTTTTTTCTTTTTTCTTTTCTTTCTTTTTTTTTTTTTTTTTATTGTATTAAGAGTCTGAACCTGGAACATCAAACATGCTTTGCAAACACTCTGCCACTAAGCTGTACCCTTAGTCCCTTTTATATTTTTTAAATCGAGACAGGGTCTTGTTAAATTACGCAGTCTGTGTGTGGCCTGCAACCTGTGATATTCCTGCCTCTGCCTCCTGTTGTTCGCTGGTATTACAGATATGTGCCACCATGCCTGATAGCTGTGCTTTTTTAATGCATTCAATAGCATGTAAACCTGTCCTCTTTTTTCGTAATTTGAATGTAAAGAGACTGTGTTCATGTATTTCTTCATAAGTTCTTCAAGTACTTTTTTATTGTGCATGTCCAAAACATGTTTTAACTGATCTAAAATATCAATAACCTTAATTAAAATATGAATAACTGTTAAAACTGAAAAAAATATTTTTCTTTGCAAAATGAAGTATGAGTTAGCTTAATAATTGCATCTTTTCTTATGCATTTGCTACATAGAAATAATAAATTTTAAAAATTAATAGAATGAGTCATAGCATCTTGAGCACAGTAAGTACTTAGTAAACATTTGTTAACAACATGATGACTTTGTATCATGAAGAAATAAACTTCAGAACCATAGACAAATGCCACATCAAACAGTTAATCTTGTTGTCCTGTTGCATTTTGGGTCTATTTTGAAAACTATTTTTAATATCAGATTCTGCAAGTCGACTGTACTCCTAGAGAACCCAGAGCTTCTTTTTCTTTTTCTTATTCTTTCCATTCTGTTTAATATAGATACTGCTTCCACGGTACATAAATACCTGTGTTTTAATTTAAAGAATGCAATCAACATTTTTATGAGTGCTGTCATTTGCAAAATGCAATAAACCTGACACATTGGCAGTCATGGGTTAATATACAGATCAGTCTGGTTTGGTAGAAATTTGTTTATGGTTGAAAATATGAGCAGTTCTGATCAAATTACAAAGAGGGAAATCATTTATCCTGAGGTTTTGTTTTTTTTTTTTTAAAGCAAGTCTAGGACATTTAATGAATTGTGTTCTGTCACTTAAATTATTTTACAGAGAATTTGAATTTTAGAATAATGTAAGTACTTTCATCTTCTTTTGATTCACTTTTGTGATTGGATCTGATAAAAAGAATAATCTGCCCTAATTATCACTTGTCAGGAATTGCCAGAGCTTTAAATATCAAGAAAAACCCGAGAGTTCAGGTATTTAATGTTATTACATCAAATATTCTTAGAAATAAAGGAAAATAGCTTTCCATTCTACTACCCAGAAGGAGCTGTTTAGTTCCCTAGTTGTTGTTGTTAGGTGGCATTGAGTCAGGCCCGACTCATAGTGACCCTCAGGATTTTCAAGGGCTGATTGTTTCCACATTGTTTCAAGAGTGGACTTCCATGTCCTTCTCCCATTTTTGCAGTGCTGGGGATCAAACCTGGTTCCTCAGAAAGTGTGGAACAACCCTCTACCAACTGAGCAAACCCCAGTCCTTAGTTGCCTAAGGGCTTCATTATAAAACAAATAATAATTGTAGTAATATTAATAATTAATATACTAATAATAGTAAAAAGGGCTGGGATTTAGCTCAGTGGGTAGAGCACTACGCTGCAGTCTCTGAGGACCCGAGTTCAATTCCCAGCACTGCAAAAAAGGGGGAAGGGCCTGGCAATCCACTCCCAAGGCAATCCCGAAGCACTCAGCCATTGAAAACCCTATGAGGGTCACTATGAGTCAGATACCGACTCGACGGCACCTAACAACAACAACAATAGTAAAAAATAGTAATAATAATTGTCTAATCCTACAAACATGTAGCTGAATTAACATTTTTATATGACACTCTAATATAGCTTAAATAAAAAGAATATGGAAAGTAAGTGTCATTTTTCTAAAGCTCTGTGCAAACTTTGCACAGAGAAGGATATTGGAGGGAAAGTTCAGGTTAACATAAATGGACTAAACGTGAAAGTTGCTATAAATTGGTTAAACAAAAGGTTTAGTGTGTTATATTTGTTTCCTTATGTTAAGCCAGTAATGCAGTGCCTAAATATTATGAAAATTTGAAATATTTAATGTCATCTACATAGATTGGGCTGGGATTTAGCTCAGTTGGTAGAGCCCTGCACTGCAGTCTCTGAGGTCCCGAGTTTAATTCCCAGCACCACAAAAATGGGAGAAGGACCTGGCAATCCACTCCCAAGGCAATCCCGAAACAGTCAGCCATTGAAAACCCTATGAGGGTCGCTATGAGTCAGATACCGACTTGACGGCACCTAACAACAACAACAACAACAACAACAACATATAGATTACCTGTTATACTGTATCAGCTATACTGTAGACCACATATACAGTATGATTTATAATTTTTTATTTTATAAATGTTAATGAAGAGTTTGCCATCCAAATTAATGTCTTTTAAATTATCCCATGAGAGCTTCTGGTAATGTTGCATATAGGTCAATCATTCAAAGCCACATACCTAAAAAGCCTAATTAAAATAAAGAAATCTGTTTTTTCAAAGATACTTTGAACTATACAAAGGAAAGAAAATCTATCTGTATTCCTTATTTAATATCTTTCTAAATCTTTTCATACTAAAGCAATCACAAAATTCTGTTTTTTTCATTTAAGTGATCCCTTCCATTTTTATGACAAGAAAAAAGATGAACAATCTGAAAATCAACAATTCTTAGTCCTTTCAGAGAATTGAGGTCACAGGGAAAACCATTGCCTCAAGCATTGGAGAGACGAGCAGAGACTCACAGTTTTAGAAGAGCAGAAACTATAGCTGGAGCTGGCATCAGGGTAGCAAATAAAGAGGAATTGGTGAAATGCTAGAGGCTTAGTGTGGACAGCCTTTAGAATAAAGAACCCCATGGGTGGGAAACAATATAGAATCCCCACACCTTCATGAATTTTAGTTCCAGGAGTCATATCAGGTTCTAACAGAGAGTATTCCAGAAAAGTCCCCTTAAGCTTCCATTGTAGTTAAGTCTTGACTGAACATTTAATTGGAATAAAAAAGCACCTGGAAGACTACTGAAACACATATCTGGGTCTGTGTGTGAGGGTGTCTCCAGAGATATGTAGATCATGAGGTATGGGATTGGGAGGTAGCAAAAAGCAGGAAGTGGGGCCCAGTTGGAGGAAGTAGGTCACTGGGGGCATGTCCTTGAAGGGTACATCTTGTCCTCGCCCCTTACTATATTCCCTTTTGCTGCTTACTGGCCACCATTGCTTAAACTGCTCTGCTCTACTACAACCTCCCCCACCACGATGGACTGAACCCCCGGAAATGGTGAACCATAACAAATCTTTCATACATTCCATTGTCTTTCTCAGGTATTTGACCACAGAGATGCAAAAGTCTAATATATCTTCCAACATGGGAAGAAGAGAGTCACCAATGTGAAATACAGATGGTCTTCAACTTGTGATGGGGTTCTGTCCCAATAAACAAATCATAAATTGAAAATAGTGGCTGGGTGTGCTAGTGCATGCCTATAATACCAGGAACTTGGCAGATGGAGGCAGAAGAATCTCAAATTTGAGGCCAGAGGCAGCTTTCACATGCTTCAGACCATGCCATAAAATAAAAAGTTAAAAGTGGGATGGAGGTGCAGCTCAGTGGTAGAGCACTTGCCAAAGCATGTGTGAGGCTCTGGTTCCAACCTCCTAGTACCAGAAAAGAAGAAAAGAAAAGGAAGAAAGGAAGGAAAGAAGGAGGGAAAGAAAGAAGAGAAAAAAGAAAGAAAATAGTGTAATATGACAATTCATTTAATGCACCTAATCTACCAAACATCACAGGTTATTAACACAGTATATTATAGAATATCAGTTGTTTAGCCTCGTGATTATGTACGTAGGTAAATAGGACCTGAAGATTGTTGCCACTTCTTAGCATTAGAAATGAGTGTCATATCACATATCCCTAGACTGTAAATAGATTAAAATTCCAAATTCAAAGTATAGTTTGTATTGAGTTGTATTGAGTGTATATTGCTTTCACCCCATTCTTATGTCAAAATAGCATGAATCCATTCATCATTAATCATAGGCCATCTCTACACCTAGAGCATTCTGTTCTTCTGAACAATACCTGTGCTTGAGTGGAACTATTTTATCAGAGCCTGGTTGACTTAGAGTGAGAGAACTATCCAGATTGGAGCCCACATATTGTTAGTGTTTTACCTAAGGGGGAGATGTGCTGAGAGGTACAGAACCATTGAAATCTTATTGTCCCCTCACATCTTATGATTACATCATTAGGGTTCCTTTAAAACCAGGGGTTATTATTTGTAGGAACTGTACAAATCAAACATTATTCAGGAAGAACTCTCTAATGAAACAACAATAAAAGAAGAGAAAAATGCGGTTATCAGAGGAAATTTTAGCCTTTGACACCTATAGCTACAGCAAGCAGCAAAGTGTGAATTCTTGTCAGTTGAACATAAAATCTCATACTGAAGGTCTACTTCTCTCAGTTTCTTTTACGCAATATATCATGAGCAGCTATACATACAAGACAACAAGGCATACTTAAATTAAAAAAAAAACCTATTGAAGACACAGAACAATCACTGAAATCAGACTCAGATATGGCAGAAATTTTGTAATGATCAGACTAGGAATTTGACAACCCTATGAGGGTTGCTATGAGTTGGACCCAACTCAATGGCACCTAACAACAACAACAACAATAACAACAACAACAACAACAATTACCATGCTTGTTGTTGTTGTTAGGTGTAATTGATTGGGTCCAACTTATAGTGATCCTATGTACAATGGGTAAAAGACTATTGTCAGTGCTTCTCTGCTATTCACAGGGATTTCAGTGGGGGATTGATTTTGCGGAGTGGGTTGCTGGGTCCTTCTCCCAAGCCTGTAGCACCTGGTGTTCCCAGGCAGTCTCCCATCCAAGTACTAACCAGGCCTGACCCTGTTTAGCTTCTGAGATCTGAGGGGATGGGAGACCATGGTGGTATGACTGCAGGCAAATTAACATTCTAAGAGCTCTAATAAAAGAGCGATCCAAATCAAAGCATAGGTATTGTGCTCTGTAATCTTAGGGATACAACAATGTTCAGTATCACTCTTGTTCTCCAGGGATATTTCCTTCTAGCAGAATAGATGGAGAAATAAGAAAATGTTGTACTAAAAGGTGATAACTGATTCAATGTCGGTCCCTTCTCAGGTATTGTGGTGCTGATGTGACACAACTTTTCCCCTCTCTTGAATCATCTCTTCACTATGCTCACTGTTTTCATTGTTCTTTTACATCCTACCTGTTCACTTTATCCTCAGTCCTAAATTAAAGCAATTTATTTTTCTTCTCATCTTCCGAATTGCTTTATTTCTTAAGATTCTCAACTTCTTTATCATTCTGTGAGTGATAGATTTTATAAAGAATATAGGGAGTCAATGAAGTTTGACATTTCCCTATATTTATGATTCTTATTTTTTTATATTTCACTTATAGGCAGCATTAGTGGGAGAGGGGAGAAAGAATATATTTTTCTTTCAATAGTCGGAGTTGAACCTAGGGCCTTGTGACTCTAAGCAAGTGCTCTACAACTGAGCTTCACCCACACCTCCTTTTCTATTTTTTTAAAAGTTGTACAGGCTATCTCTGGCCTTGACCTTGTGATTCTCCTGCCTCAGCCTCCTGAGTTGCTGGGATTACAGGCATGCATCATCATGCCTGGCTATTTTGCTGGTGCTGTTAAGTGCCATAAGTTGGGTCTGACTCATAGGGACCTTCATAGGGTTTTCAATGACTGATAGTTTTGGCATTGTTTCAGGAATGGGCTACCATATCCTTCATCCATTTTTTGCATTCTGACTGTATTTACTCATTTTAAATCATAACTGATATATTGACAAAAGTCAAATCCTTCTTGTCATGTTTTAGTTTTTTAGAAAGATACTATTGTTTACTATGGTATGTTTTCAAGTTTCAAATTTGCTTCTAAGTACTGGAGAGAGTTGGTGTTGTTAGGTGCCATTGAGTGAAGTCCAACTCTTAGTGATCCTATGTACAAAATAGAGTTTTCAATGGCTGATTGTTTCAGGATTGCTTTGGGAGTAGATTGCCATGTCCTTCTCCTATTTTGCTGCAATAAGGAATCAAACTCAGAGCCTCAAAGATTGCAGAGCAGCAATCTACCAATTGAGCTAACCCCTAGGCCCTTGAGAGGGTAGTTATAAGAATATCTATCTCAAATTAATTTAGTAAATGCTTTAATAAAATATAAATGTGTTACATGTATAGCACTTTCTTTTATCTGGTAGAGTTATGATTTTATAATATCATATTACTTTTTGTAAGATATTTACATTTTCAACATATTCTAATATATTTATCATCTAGTTCTGATTTTTTATTAAAAGGGAGAGTGCATGTGATAGATTCATATCTCAAGTGAGGACATATGCCAGAGGATTAATTACTTAAACTAATTAAAGATATTTGGTAATAAATTATTTATGTTTATAAAAATACATTATTTACAAAATTAGCATTTGTTTTCTAAGCTACTTTAATTTTTATATAATTACCTCATAGGTTGGGTTTTAGCTCAGTTGGTAAAGTGCTGTTTTGCACTCTCTGAGGCCCTGGTTCTATCCCTAGTACCACAAAAATGGGAAAAGGACCTGGCAACCCACTCCTGAAACAATCCCAAAACAATCAGCTGTTGAAAACTCTATGAATAGTAGAGAAGCACTGACATAGTGACAGGCATGGCAAAGTGTCAGCAAGTGTTTCTTCCTGTTATACACAGGGTCACTATGAGTCAAACCCAACTCCACCTCACCACATAAAAACAATGTTAGAGTGTAATAGCAGAAGAATGTGGTTTCAAAAAAACATATCTCAAGCTGTTTTATTTCTACTGACTCTAGAGGAAGCTGTTATTGTTGTAATACAATTGTCAGAAATGATCTTCGTGGCATCAAATACCTTTCACACTTAGGTATGATTTCTGAAATTCATTCTCAAAGATCTATCCATCTGTGATCACTAGGTGAAGGTCTTTTCCCTTCAGCAAAACAGGAGTTGGAGGACTCTCAAAGGAAAGAAGATAGTCCCATTTTAACTCGTGTATTCCTCTAAGACAGATGAACCCTGGAATTAACCTTTAAAAGGGAGAAAACATCTGACTTAAGTCTAAATTTCTCTAAGATCACTTTCTCTAATTCTGTTGTTTGGTGACAAGTAATCAGCATTTATTCAATTTCTTAACTGCCTCAGGGACTCTTGCTGATCTTTGTTGTGTGAACTTTCAGCTCTGAAAATGAGTCTCTAGTTCTACCTACACTTATATATCTTCCTTAGATATTGGTCAGGCCTCACATTCTCTTGAAGTTTGATTCTTTAATCTTGCACCGAGTCACTCAAATGTGCCTATTCTCCAGTTATTTTGGTGTAATCTTAGTTAGGACTGATCCATCTGTCAATGACGCATCTGAATTCCCATTGAAGTCTTTCATAGCGGTCCTGTCAATTGCTTTTCCCTCACTATATTCATGATCTTTGGCCAGATTTAATAAGGGATTATGCTTTAAAGCTGTCTTTTAAGAAATATTTTTATAGAGAGATTTTTACCAAGGGAAGTCTATTCTCATCTTAATGGAGTTCAGATCAGTTCAAATTTGCTGAGGAAGCAAAATCTCCTCCGTGAATGTATGGTACTCTGCGCTCAACCCTGGAAAGTAGTGCCATGTCCTTGGACAAGACAAACCCTGCCAAGACTCTGACGATATTAAGCAATTCTTCTACTGGCTCACTTTTTCCAAATGCATTAAGACATTAAAGGACAATACATTAAGTCACTTATATCCTAGTTTGGATCAATTTATTAGAATGCTTTTTTGCAGAAGGAAAGGGCTTAGGGTGCCAGTGATGGATAACAAGAAGGGTAAGGGGAATGCTGGGAAGAGTATAATGTGTGCAGACACAGAAGTAGTGGAGCACTGAAGATTAACTTTTCCTAGCCTATTTCTCACCATTTAATATTCTATTATTTACCACATTTCAAAGACAATGAAAAAAATCCAATTATCAAAAAACAATCAAAAACAATCTTTACCATGAGTCCAGGCATGTATAGACATGTGGAGCCAGTTTCATTTCCTATACATCTCCTATAGGACATGGGATCACACTCATCCAGTTCCTTCTCACAGTGACATCCAGACCATGCTGTTACACAAAATCACAAAACAAATATTCAGTTTCCAATAATAATAATAGTAATAGTAAAGACATTTATGAGCATTGTCTGCAAAAATTTGTCAAGGCATTTTATGCAACTTATCTCAGTTTATCTTCATTATCATTTTCTCAGGTAGCCATTACTAGTACCTCTGTTTATTACCCAAGAAAGCTGAACTCAGAAGTTCAATAATTCTCTTTCAATATCACACAGTTTACATATGATGGAAGCAAGTTCATATAAGATAGTTTCAGCTCTTATTCACAGTGTCATTCAACATTACAACTTCAAATGTTTTCATTTATTTTTTCTTGGGTGAAATTTGTGGAAGCCAGTTTAAGAAAACATTCCTTTATTACATTTAATATAAATCTTAAATTCAAAGGAAAGTAAGACTATAGATATCTAGATATGCAATGCTTTCTTGCCATACTTGTAATATTTTATAATTAGCATTTTAAGCTATAGTTCTACAGAACATAAACATTTTGTGTATGGTGGACTAATCATTGGGTATAAGAATACTATTTAAGCGTGATAATCTAATTTTCCACACAAAAACAGTGTTTGGGTATGTGTATATTTTTGTGATTTTTGCTAACATTTTTTTTTTTTCATTTTCACCATCAACCTAGCAGCCAGCATTGCTAAACTCTTCAAAAGATAGTATATCTGCTGTGGGTTACTTGGTACATACTGGTCAGATTTTAAAACAATATATATATTTTTCAAATCAGGTAATATTTATAATGAATTTAACATGATATTAGGCACAGTATATTGATATAAAAATATTGTTCTACATATGGATATCAGGTCTTTAGAGGCATGTCTCACTTCTTACTTATTTACTATGCCTACTATAATTGCAACTTTTTAACATTTTTTCCAGCAATACTTAATATGAAAGCAGCTATTGAGAACTGCAGCCATATTGTTGTATCTACTTAACAAAATATTCTTATTGATTTTCCCTGACAAATTATAAGATAATAAGTAAGTAAGCATTCTAGAATCTTTAGAAAAGTTTTAATGCAATATTGCTAAATATAAAGAAAAAAAAATAAGGCTACAGTTGAAACACATGTCAATGTCCATATCAAATTTTCAATATAGCTGCCAAAAAGCTAAGTTTATCAAATCCTTGTCCAAGACTCTTCTCACTTTGCAATGCTCTTTCATGAGCTGAGTGGACTCTGTTGGGATCTCCTCTGTGGAGGCTATAAAAGATGATACAGAATAAACATTTTGTGAGGCTTATAAAAAGCCACTATGACCATGCATTTATATGGCTGAATCTCACAAGCATATTTTTGAACATCAAAGCATATTCTGTAAAACTAGTTACATCCTGGTAATGGGCTCTTATAAAAGTCAAATACATACTAAACTCAACACTGCTTGGGGATATATACAGATACAGTGAAATGCTGACGAACACAAAGGGAATCTTAATTAAAAAATTTAGAACAGCTCCTCGTGGTTGAAGGGATATTAATGTGATCTGTGAGAAAATTTATTTTTTGAAGTAACTTGAAAGAACATACATGCTTGTTATATTATTTTTGTGTGATAGACATAGATATTCTTTTGATTGAATAAAGTGTTTCTTCTTAAATTTTAAGCAATTAAAATAGTAATATAGTTTTTCTCTTGCTTCTAATACTGTGACAGATATGGCAAAGCTTTAAATTATATGATGAGAATTATAAAGGTAAAAATAACTTGGACCAATGAAACAGATAAAGAACTATGCTCAAAAGTATTTAATAGAAGAGAGACAGACCTTTGAAATAGAGGAAAGGGCTTGAACTCACCTCCACTGGAACAAATTAGGGCAAAGGGATTTTTAAAAGATGAGGTGAGCTGGTGAAAGTATCTGGAGGACAAAGGTGAGAGGAGGTCTGTCAGTGAGATTACGCCTTTTATGTTTGCTAATCCTCAGGTACTGAAATCAGACTCCTACCCTGCCTAGGAGACCGGCACTATCTCTTTTCAGGATTGCATTTTAATGGGATGATTATCAGGTTCTTGAGAAAGATATTTCTGGTTTATAAACCTGGCTAGAGGTCTACAGAAAATTTTCATCTCAAAGAGACAGAGAAATAATTATAACTCATATTTGTAAAGTAAATGTTCTAAGAAAAGAGAGGCCGGGGCCTACGGTCAGAAAGAAGCCTACCTGAAGTGATCAACCATTGTGATATTAAAGATAAGGGGAACAGGAATGCCTTCATTTTGGTCAAAAACAACACACTAGGATAGAAGATTAATTAGTCATGGTTCAGCATGAAAAATAGAACCTATTCTAGGTATTTAAGCAAAAGGGGCCTTATGATGGAATTAGATGCTAACAAAATGATTAGGAGGAAAGACTGGAGGAGTAACTCCAAAAACACAGATAGCACTTTTTGGGAGATGCCCACTTAGCCAGGATCAGAAGGATGAGGAACACAAAAGCCAGAATTAGAATGATTGTAAGCAGGAGCTGCTGTGTGAGCCAGGCGGTCAGCCTCTCCAGGACGTGGCCACCGTCACGCTCTGCTGCCTCTCTCCACCCCGAAGCTCCTGAGTGAGCATGCGTGACCCAGGCTGGTTGGCGCTCCTGTCCATACCACCTTCTAACATACAAAAACTCAGTGACCAGTGGTGAGATTTACTGCAAAAACTGGCTACACTCTTCCCGGACCTTTGTTACTACAAGAAACAGCTGAGAAATTCAGAAATAGTCTCCACAAGAGAATTCAAATTTCAGCTATGTTTATTTTTGGTGGAACTCAATTATATTCACAACTTCGGCCTCAAGAGCATCTAGAAATTATAGCTTCTAATTTTCTTGCCTTTTCAGTATAAGAAACCAAATTAGACAGGAATGCATGCTGAATACCATCATATGCTTCATAAATAAATAAATATTAATAAGGGTGTATACTGATGTGGGTGAGGTGATGGTATGAAATGGGAACAGAATAAGAGGATATAAATCAAGCAACTGGATATGCATCAGGTAAGCATAATTTTTAAAAAAGTGCTTAGAAAAAGAGTTGATGAAAACATGCTATACTTTGAGTCTAGCATAGGTTTGATGTCCATTCATAAGGAGATAACCAAATATTTAGAAAACACTGCTGGATAATTAAAAACAAGAATCAATTTTTTCATTAGCAATTTGAAAAATCCTGCAGCTGTACCACTGTGGCATCGAATCCCATCAGATCTCGGAAGCTAAGCTGGGTCAGGCCTGGTTAGTAATTGGATGGGAGACCACCTGGGAACACCAGCTGCTGTAGGCTTGGGAGAAGGACTCGGACACCCACTTCCAAAAACCAATCCCCCATTGGAAACCCTATGAACAGCAGAGAAGCACTGACAATAGTGTTTTGTCTGTTGTACATAGTGTCACTATGAGTCAGACACTGACTCTATGGCACCTAACAATAACAATTAATTTAATATCTGATACAAGTCAATGCCTATAGAATGTTTTTGTTATTGTTAGGTGCCCTGAAGTCCATATCTGACTCATAGCGACCCGGCGTACAACGGGCAAAACACTATGTCAGGGCTTCTCTGCTGTTCATAGGGTTTTCAATGGAGGATTGATTTTGGGGAGTGGGTTGACAGGTCTGTCTCCCAAGCCTACAGCACCTGGTATTCCCAGGCGGTCTCCCATCCAAGTACTAACCAGGCCTGACCCTGCTTAGCTTCTGAGATCTGACGGGATTGGATGCCACAGGGCTACAGCTACAGGCTGCCTATAGAATAAATGATGCCAAATAATATAGGGGAAAATAAAGATAATTTTAGACAGCACAGTGGAATGAAATTTAGAGTAATTTTGATGAATAAATGGTGATTTTGATGAAAGGTGATGAATAAAAGAAATCTTTATACCAAAAACACAACCAGAAACACTGACCAGTTTTCATTTTCTGACTGTAACAAAGCAGTTATCTTAGTTTGAGTTTAGTAATGAAAATAAAAGTCACTATTTCAAAGAACCATATATCTGGCTTTCATTTTTATTCTCACTCTCAATGCTAAGTGATTTGTATCTAATCTTGGGAAGCTAAAATAAAATTAAAACTAAACCTAAAATAATTCTGTCTTCTTAGTTAATGTAGCTGGTAATTGGATAATGTGAATTAAAATAATTTTCTTAGTCTATATCTAGAATATGTATAAGAGTTGATTTTGTCTATATCATCACGAAAATATAACATTATATATCCTTTTTTCATGTTAATTTCATTTTTCATGGGTGTTTATTATAAAAGTACATATTCTGTTCTAAATATGGAAGTCCCATCCCTGGTTTAATAATCTTGAGTACTGGTAGCAGATGTTATCTGTGTTTGTTTCTGTTTCCTTGCTCCAAGGACACTGCAGCATTTCTGCTTCAAAATGAATAACGCCACTTTAAAAGCATAATGTGTGTCTGCAGTTTATATCATCACCTACATAAACACCATTGCACCCCTCTGGGTAAATAAATGTATGTGGGCACAGTGACTGCTCCAGGGATTGAGAATGACTCTGGATAAAGCATTTGCAAGACAGAGACTGTTCTCCCTCACTTTCAATTTTTTCATAGTGAGATAGCTCTGGTTTCATGTAAGGGGTGTTAAACATTGTTATATAATGCTCTGAATGGGACTGTAGAGATCAAAACAAAAGTAAGTGCATTTTGATTCTTATAAAAACAGCCTGAATGCCTATATTAATATTTCAATGGAAATTTGTTCATTAAGTATTGAATTCATAGGTACAGAGGAAGTCACTATACAACATTGGTGAGCATCATAAACAAATTGGATTTTTTTTCCAGTAGGTGATTAAAAGCCATGGCTAAAGGGGCCTTTTGGGAGAAGGGACAGGAGTCTGGAAGGATGTCCACACCATTTTCCAAGAACTTATTTGTTTCGTTAGTTGATTAGTTGATTTTTGCTCCTGTGATAGAAGGTGAAATGTCTTAAGTCTTAAATCAGAAGAAGCAGCAACTTCTAACACCTAACAGCAGTGGTGAGTATTATTTTGAGGTCTTTTACTTCCTACTATGTAACTATGAGCAGTATTCAGTGCAAAGTTTCACTTGAATGCTGTAGCAACTTCAGAATGGCTCCCTACTTCCATGCTGTTATGGTTTGAATTTGAAATGTTCTCTGAAAATTCATGCAATGAAGGTTTGTTTGCCAACTGTGGGGCTTTGTGGAAGTGATTTGATCCTGAGGATTCTGACCTGATCAATAGATTAATCCTTTTATGAGTTCATAACATGATCACATTCCTGGGAGGTGGTAGAAAGTAGGCAGTGGGACATAGGTGGATAAAGTAAGCCACTGGGGGAATGCCATGGAAACGTGCTTATTGTCTCCTAGCCCCTTCCTGTATTCTTCTCTCTGATTCCTGGGTGCCATTAGGTGAGCACCCTCTGACACCCACCCTGATGCAAGATAGTCTGCCTTACCTCAGGTCCAAAGCAATGGGTACAGATCACCAGGACCCAACCAAAACCTGTAAAACTGTGAGTCAAATTAAATTCTTCCTTTTAAAAATATTTCTCTCAAGTATTTGGTCACAGTAATGTAAAAGCTCACATACACATGAATCCAAAATAGGTATCTTAAATTAGAGGAAAAAAACTAATTTTAGCAATGATAAGATCTTTAAGAACATGGAAAATAAAATGAATTTAACAATTACGATAGTCAACAAATCTATTGATGAATTGTCAAAATTGTATTATATGTACACATAAACACATAGATATGAATACATGGAATATATACACTGTGCATTTTCAATAATTACCTTTATGACATCTGCAAATAAATCCTTCCGTGTGATTTTCAGAATTTGTGCTTTGTAGACATAATGATGAAAAACATTCCTTTATATTAATTTCAAAAAATTGATCAGAAAACCCAGGAAGGCATCTAAGGAAGAAAAGTGAAAATTTATATGTTTATATTATATATAAATTAGTAATATCACCTTGTGAGTACCTCATTCAAATGTGTTTGCAAGGATCCAATAAAATGTAGCTGTAAGTCAGTGTGGGGATGATATAATGGGATGAATTCTGTCTCCAGAACAATTAAGTCGAGTCCTAACACTGAGTATGTATGAGTACAACTTGATCTGAAAATGGGGTCTTGGTAGATATAATTAAGGATGTTGAGAGAAGGTCATCCTGGGTGAACTCATGGGCTATAAATCCAATGACATGTGTCCTTATAAGAGGAGATACATAGACACACAAGGGAAGAGGCCAAGTGAACATGGATGCAGAGACTGGTGTTATACAGCCCCAAATCAAGGAATGTGTCAAGTCTTTACAGGCTGGAAAATGAAAAAAGAGGTGTATGGCTTTGCTGACCATTTGATTTCATAGGCAACTTAATCGCATACATATTTATTCACTTTATAAACATTTTAAAAGAACATATGATAGCTTAGAAAAATATACTCAACTTGTTCATATAAAAGAATTTGTTAAAAAAACTATTAAGATATTAATGTATCCTGACATTATCAAAACTGTTTTGAAATTTTTAGTTGACTCTACTATTATTTGTGTATTGATATAAATTCTTTTATATTCTGAATACAAGGATTGAGGTTTGGCTGCCAGTTTCTGGCTCCATGTTCCAGATCCACATACCTTTGTTCCCGGTGTCTCCCCAATACCAATATGATAATATCTTAGATACATTGGGTTAAATAAAGTATAGTATAAAGTTAAAAGGAGAAAATTTAAGTGGACATCCAATAACTGTACATATTTATGGGATAGTATGTGGTATTTTGATATATGTATACAATGCATAATAATAAAATCAGGATATTTTGCATTTTTATCATTTCAAGTGCCATTTCAAGTGCCACTGTGGTGGCAGATCCCCTCAGATCTAGAAGCTAAACAGAGTTGGACCTGGTTAGTACTTAGATGGGAGACTACCTGGGAACACCAGAAGTTGTAGGTTTGGGAGAAGGACCTGGCAACACACTCCCAAGAAACAATCAGCCATTGAAAACCCTATGCATAGCAGAGAAGCACTAACAAGAGTGTTTGGCCTGTTGTATGTAAGGTCGCTACAAGTCAGTCACCAACTTGATGGCATACAGCAACAAAAACAATCATTTTGAGCATTTGCCATTTCTTTATGTTGAGAACAATCACAATTTGCTCTTCTAGTTATCTTGAAAATTAAAATAAAAATGTTGAATATAATCACCTTACTGTGCTATAGAGCACTAAGAACTTATTCCTACTTTCCACCTGTATTTTTGTACCCATTACTTAACCCGTCTCTATCCACCCTTCACCCTTGCCTTCCTAAACTCTGGTGATCATTATTCTACTTGACTTTTATGAGACTGACTTTTTTAGATTTGACATAGGAGTAAGAACATGTACTATTTTTCTTTCTGTCCCTGGCTTATTTACTTAATTTAATATTCTCCAGAATTTTCCATGTTGTCAAAAATGACAGGATTTCATTCTTTTTATGGCTGGATAGTAATATATATATATATATATATATATATATATATATATATATATATATTCCATATATATGGAATTTTTAATCCATTCATCTATCAAGGAACACCGACTTTGATTCAGTATTTTGTCTATTGTGAATAGTACTGCAATAACATGGGAGTGATATTATCTCTTCCACATGCTGATTTCATTTCCTTTGTATATATACCCACTATGGGATTTCTAGCTCATATCATGGTTCTATTTTCAGTTTTTTTAATTATTTTTTTTATTTTTGGAAACCCCCATACTGTTCACATTGAGTTTTTAACATAGGAGTTGTTATGTAATCCTGGGAGGAGAGGCATTAATTTCAAATCAGTTCTGAAGCATAGCAATTTGAAAAATTAAACATGGAAACAAAATTCTTTTAATGGGAACTTCTAATAAAACTTCTGAGAGACCCAGCATCATACTTCCACTTTGGGTTCTTGATGCCAAAAATTTAAACTGTTATTAATAGGTGGCAGGAATGATTCTCAAAGGCTTCTTGAAATTAGAAAGTCTTGCTTTGCCACCTATTATGGAAAAGTTGCAAAAATAATCATTTAGTGTGGTTTGTAGCTATTTTGATAACCTCTTGTTCTGGATATTTTCCATCCCTGAACTCTTCTTGCAAGCCTTCACTAGGCCTCCACTATTATTACTGATGACACTGTTCAATATGGCAGTTTATATTTCACATTACTAAGACCAACATTATGATATTTCTTCTGCATTGCATCATTCACTTTTCTCCTTCCATAAAGGTAAAGTATACTTCATATTTCTTATTGGTCATGGAGAGCTCTGGGTATTCTACCACACCAACATCACCACTTGGTTCCTCTATCAAGTTAAGTTATGAGGCCCATGATACTAAAAAAATAGCATAGGTTCGGGCATCATATAATTGGGTGAGAAAGAATAGGAGCCATTAAAAATTAAATTTCCATACCACATAATAAATTCTGTTCAGAAATCTTTTTCTCTGTAGATGTGTAAAGCAACTTAATTTAAAGGGGACTTAATTCAACTTACATACATTCCCCAAATTGTTTGCCTTTGAAATATTTACTTCAGATTTAAGTGAATTACAATTGCAATTTCTAGTGTCTTTTGTTGGCTTTGATAGCATAATTGAATAAAATGTGTTTTAATAATTTTCAAGAAGAAAACCATATAAGCATCAAGTTTAAAACATTTAATGCTCAGAAGCTGAGTGTTTATTCATCATTAGGAAAATTGCTGAAGTCAGTAAATCTGTTTGAATGGTTATCAGCTGTCAGATGTATAAATAAGTCACATCAAAAGTTTCTAGATCTTCAGTTCTTCTATGTGACTTCTTAATAATTAGCGAATATAACTGCCATAACTCTTTGCATTTACAGTATGACAAAATGCAATTTTGTATATTTGACTTGTATGTGGCTGTTAGCTACTTCCTTTATAGGTAACAAATAATAGTTAACCATGAATAAGGATCCTCCAATTAGGAATCCATACACCTTAGATAATATAACTTCTGCTTAAATTCATTTATTTATCGGTGTCTTAATAAAAATTCATGCCTTTGGAATTTTGGCTTCTTTTCTTATAAATAGCCATAATTTCAAAGGATAGGCATGAACAAAGTCTGCATAACCAGATAGAGAACATTACTCCAAAACCACATTTTTATAATACAGCAGCCTAAAAGTTGTATTATTTTGCTGCATGGTATGGTCCATAGTCAAAATAAAATATATAGATTTCATTCATGGGCATACCATCTGAGAGAGATGTAACACACACACACACACACACACACACACACAAATACATAAGTGCACACAAGTGATAAGGTAAGGGATGTGGTCTATTTTGGAAGAAGACAAGCTGATTTCACTACCAGCTTCCCTATCATTATTTGTTAAATGTCATGTAAGTATCTGAAACTTGTATCTATTCCAACCCGTACCCACAGAAAGAAAAACGAGGATGGACTGTGGAGAGTAAAATACAGAGATGGATAGACCATGGCTACTTCAATGGCATTATCAGGCTGTTGAAACAAACCTGGAATCACTTATTTCTAGATTTCTTACATTGGAAAAAATAGATCCTTATTGTTTGATTGTTCCTCAGTCAGTTTGCTGTTAACTTGTTAAAGTAAAACAAGCACATTAAAAATGGCATTTTTGTTTGAAGTATCACTTATGCATTTGAATTTAACTTTTATCTTGATAAGCTTTCTATGTTTTCAGTTTTTGTGGACACAGAAATGTGATTATATTTTAAAATTTATGTTAACTAAGATTGAATACTACTATATATAACGTTCTGTGGGACTGCGGTTTAGCTCAGTTGATAGAGTGCTTGCTTCATGCACTCTGAGGTCCTGGGTTTGATCCCCAGCACCTTAAAATGGGTGAAGGACCTGGCAGCCCAGTCCCCCAAAAATCAGCCATTGAAAACTCTCTGGATACCAGATGAGCACTGTCAGATGTACTACTGCCTCTTTTGTTCTACTGTACATAGGGTCACTGTGAGTCAGAACTGACTTGATGACACCTAACATCAATAGCAATTATGTTCTGTATTTCTCCATAGTTGTATACATTTTTTAATGGTTACAATTAATATATCCTTTGCTTCTCTTGGGATATTAGACTATTCTATTGTGAGTGGAGAGAGGGCATGTGATATAGTCCACTCCATGCTATACACTTTTCATCATATAATTTTGTCCACATGATCCATTGTAATACTTAAGAGTTTTCTTCTTTGCAAAAATAATGGTAAAATAGTGCCTGTGAAGAAAACTTATATTCACTTTGTAAGCAGTCAGGATTTCTGCCCTGCAGAGAGTTGACCTTTATGCTGTTGATGCATTACTAAAAATTATCTTTTCATTTTCTCTAAAACCCTTCTCTACATTGAGAGGATAGAGGAAATGTGCACCTTTCACTAATAGATACAACTGAAGTAAAGACAACTTTTCAATTTCTCCTACCTGATCCAAATGTACCCATTTGCTTTCACAGGGAGAGAACAGATATGCTGCTATCCATAGAGTGAACTTATAATTTATATATGAATCTAGGTATTTTCAAGGGTTGCAGGAGACTTTGTTATTAATCAGTACAGGGCAATTTGAGACAAAGACCAGAACTATCTCAGGCAAACTGGTATGTGTGGGCATCACACTCATAAAAGATCTAAGCTATGTGAACACATAGTGTCTTTTCTTCTGAGGAAATCCTACATGGCCCTTTGCAGGGAGTGGGCATAGGGTGGTGTGAGGAGTGAGGAAGGATGTGAATTAACAATGATATCCTACCAGGTAAGGGTGGAAGTTATCCATATGACTTAATCCAGAAAACCATAGTTTTGGAGGTGAAAATTTGACTCACATAGCACCAATTTGATTTTTTAGATTGTAACCTGAGAAGACAGTGAATCAAGGTTATCCGTAGCAATTTTCCCCACCATATGTATAGAGTCGACTTTTCAGTAAAGCCAATATATGTAGAGGAGAAGAGTAAAAAAATAGGAAAATTATTTCTAGTCAGAATCATCCCTAAACCCAGCTATGCCTGGAATTAGCATCATAATGATATATCTCGGTTTTATGAACTATAACACTTCTATATATGTTCTAATTAGGCTTGGTTAATTTTCTTTTTTCCTTTTTGCTTGCTGTTGACTGAGTTTTAAATAGCATTTTGGTTATCCTATGATTTAAAAGAACTGGGATAGAGAGGAGAGGATGAGAACCAAGAATACAAGGATTTATAACAGAAAAATCTTTATTTCTATTTTGAGGTAGAATAATAATGAAAATGTGAGAATATGTTTTAATTTTATTTTACTATCGAATACACCTTTTAGAAGCACCTGCTTTCTGGAGACTAAAATTATATTTATTGGAATTATTTACAAAGCTAAGACATCCTGAATATTTACATTTACCTTTAACTTAAATGTTCCAGGAAGCAGTAAAATATTATAATATAAAGTTACTAAAAAATGATGACCAGGGAATCTATATATGTATGGAAAAATATATTTTGCAAACTGATTTCTGATTTGAGGATACCTGAATTGACATAAATATATATCATAATGTAGCTAACATGGTGGTCTGGGTTCTTCCTTATAATTGCTAACTATGGCAGATTTCATATTCTTAGACTTTGGACAATTATTTACATGTGCTGAAAAACTATGGCAAAACAAAGCACATTTACTGGATGGGAGAAATCTGTACACAACGCTGTAAAATGCAGCATCAGCATGTCAGCTGTCTAAATTCTTTTATTGTAGTTCTTTCCTGTATAAAGCTTTGTTGCTGTTATTTTAAGTCCCTAATCACATTTAGTGAGAAAATAACTAGAAATAATCACTTAGGACTCCATTCATCAGAACATTATCATTTTATATCAACTACCTTTCAAAAAGTAGCTGAATTTCTCTGGGGAACATAACTTACCATTTCTCTTTGCCACTCAACTAATACAAAGTTTTAGGTCTGTGTCACTGCTGAAGCTCAGGCTGAACACTAAGCAATTGGGAGATTTTTAATGAACACATCATTATCTGGGCCATGAAACATAAAAAACCAGACACCAGAGCAGTTCTGTGTTTCAATCAACAAATAAAACATGCATTAAAATTTCAATGATGTGCTTACAAAACTTAAAGTGGAACTATTTCGACAAATTACAACATTGGATCCTTTCTGGGAACATCAGTTCTGTATATAATCATAGATCTAAACCAGACTGTATAGGGAAATCTCCAGAAGACCACTTATTAATTTAACAGAGAAAAGAGACAGTATTGTGTGATATTAAGGGCTTGTAATTATTAGATTTAGGAGTTTGGAGTCCTGACATAAGGATGATATAGAGATGAAGAAGGTATCTGACAATTACTAGCTGTTTGACCTTGATAGATGACATATGCTTTCTATCTATAAATATCCACAAGTTTTTCACCTATAATTTCAAGATTACATTAGAACAAATATGATACTTCTGTTTTGAGGAAGAATTTAAACAGTAAATGTAATAGTAAGTGAAAAATAAATGCAAAAATATGCTTATTTTAAAAATATTTCAATTAAATTATGGTGTTATATCTGGGCTCAATGGAGCCCACTTGTACTCCCAGAAGTCGAGATACTGAGGTGGGAGGATCACTTGAATCCAGGAACTCAAGAACAGCTTGGGCAACATAGTAAACCTCTTTCTGGGAGGGGGCTAACAGAGGAGGTGGGAGGGTATTTTTAAGTGCTATTGATTTTTTAGCTATCATTTTTTAGTTCTTAACTATTATTGTTGTGATTGCCTTCATTTATAGTAATATATGTAAAATGTATAGTATTGAGGTAAATAAGGCAAACTCTTATCTTAATGTGTTTAAGTTCTCTAAAAGAAACAGATCTTGTTATTCTTTAACCATCAAAAAAGTATATTCTAATACGTCATTACTTCTGGTAAAATGCAGATGAGGTATTATAATATCTGACAGTTATGGTTAAAGGATTGAATATTAATATTAAAATATTTATAAGAAAAATATTTATAAATACCAAGTTACATTTTTTTCCTCAAAGATATAATGATAAAAACAGCATAAGATGAATTGTTGAACTATTACTAGATTATTATTCTTTGTGAAGATTATTACATAATTTTATTTTTTCTTTAAGTTTCCTTTTTTTATGTTTTGTTTTATTTTATTTTATTTGTGCAGTACCTGAGGGTTGAACCCAGGGCTTCAGTCAAGCTTTGCAAGGGCTGTACAGCTAAGCTAGAGCCCCAGACCATTTTCACTCTTTTATCCTGAGACAAGGTCTGGCTAAGGTATCAAGGCTGCCTCTCCCCTTAAACTTGGCATCCTCCTGCATCTGCCTCCCCCATTGCTAGAATTATAGCATGCATCACCATGCCTGGCTCGATTATAGAATTTTTTATCATAAAGAAAGTATAGCAGATGGAACACCAAAGATAATGTTAATAAAGTATTTTTAGCATCCACATTTAACTATATTATAATAAGTACAAATTAGATCCTTTTAATAAGTAGGATTTCATCTTTAAGAAAACAATTCTGCAACCATTAGCATAATATTGCATTCATAATATTTAAGGCACTGAAATAAATTCATACATATCACATTATCAATACACTGATATTTTTAAAGGTTGAGTTTTTCCTAATTTTCCAATCTTGTACCATTCACTCTATAAGACATTCTACTTGAGCAGTAATTTTACATGATCTAGTACTGAAATGAGTGTTCACAAAAAATGTTTAATGTAAAGCATGTCAACTACATTACTTGAAAATTCCTATTATACTATGCCTGTATTTATTTACC
>VMDO01014459.1:26793-44621 GCA_007922755.1 Pedetes capensis | reverse complement strand
TGAGCTGCACCTCAGCCCATTTTTTTTTACTTTTTGAGACAGGGTCTCACTAAATTATGCAGACTGCCTCTGGTCTCGAACTTGTGATCCTCCCACCTCTGCCTCCCTAGCCGCTGGGATTACAGGCGTGTGCCACCACACCCGGCCCTCTTTCTTTCTTTCTTTCTTTCTTTCTTTCTTTCTTTCTTTCTTTCTTTCTTTCTTTCTCTTTCTTTCTTTCTTTCTTTCTCTCTTTCTTTCTTTCCTCTTTTTGTCTCTTTCTTTCTTTTTCTTTTTCTTTTTCTTTTTTCTTTCTGTCACAGTACTGAGGACTGAACCCAGGCCCTCGTGCATACTTTGCAACTGCTCTGCCACTGAGCTGCCCCCTCAGCTCAAGTTTTATCTTTTAAAATAAGATAGGTTCTCACTAAGTTATGAAGGCTACCTTTGGCCTTGAACCTGCTATCCTCCTTCCTCCACCTCCTGTGTTGCTGAGATTATAGGTGTGCAACACCGCACCATGGGAGAAGGATGTGGCAACCCACTCCTAAGGCAATCCCGAAACAATCTGCCATTGAAAACCCTATGAGGGTCACTATGAGTCGGACACGACTCCACGGCACCTAACAACAACAACAACAACACCGCACCCAGCTATCTTGATTTGACTGCTGCTTCCATGGGTGTTGACTGTAGAACCAAGTAAAGCAAAATCTTGGACAACCTCAGTCTTTTCTCCATTTATTGTGAAGTTGCATACTGACCCCGTTGTAAGGATTTTTGTTTTCTTGATGTTAAGATGTAATCCATACTAAAGGCTGTATTCTTTGATCTTCATCAGTAAATGTTTTAAATCCTCTTCACTTTCAGCAAGCACAGTTGTGTCATCTGCATAATGCAGGTTGTTCAATGAATCTTCCAGTCCCGATGCCACATTCTTCTTCAAAAAGTACAGCTTATCACACACATTCTTTGGTCAGCATAGAGATTGAAGAAATACAGTGAAAGGATACATTTCCTGACTTTAAATCAAGCAGTGTTTCCTTGTTCTGTTCAAATGACTGTTTCCTGGTCCATGTACAGATTTCTTATGAGTACAATTAGGTGCTCTCGTATTCCCATTCTTTGCAATGTTATCTATAATTTGTTGTGATCCACATAGTTAAATGCCTTTGCATAGTCAATAAAACACAGATACACACTTTTCTGATATTCTCTGCTTTCGGCCAATATCTATCTGACAACAGCAATGATGTCCCTGGTTTCACATCCTCTTCTGAATCCAGCTTGATTTTCTGACAGTTCCCTGTCTATACACTGCTGCAGTCACTTTTGAATGATCTTTAGCAAAATTTTACTTGCATGTGATATTAATGATATTATTTTCCACATTTGGTTGGATCCCTTTTCTTGGGAATAGGCACAAATATAGATCTTTTCTGGTCAGCTGGCCAGGTAGCTCTTTTCCAAATCTCTTGGAGTAAACAAGTGAACACTTCCAGTGCTGCATCTGTTTGCTGAAGCATCTCAGTTGGTATTTCATCAATTCCTGGAGCCTTGTGTTTCACCAATGCCTTCAAAGCAGCTTCCACTTCTTCCTTCAGTACCACTGGTTCCTCATCGTATGCAACTTCTTGAAATGGTTGGTCATCCACCAATTCTTTTTGGTATAATGACTCTGTGTAGTCATTCCATCTTCTTTTGAGGTTTCTTGCATTGGTTAATATTTTCCCTGTGGAATCCTTCACTATTGCCACTTGAGGCTTGAATTTTTTCTTTAATTCCTTAAGCTTGAGAAAAACAGAGCATGTTCTTTCTTTTTGGTTTTCTATCTCCAGCTCTTTATGCATGCCATTATATTTGATTTTTGTCTTCTTGAGCTGACCTTTGAAATCTTCTATTTAATTCTTTAAGTTCATCTTGTCTTCCTTTCCTTGAGCTACTTGATGTACAAGGGCACATTTCAGTCTCTTTTGACATGCAATTTGGTTTTTTCTTTTTTTCCTGTCTTTTAAATAACCTTTTGCTTTCCTCATGAATGATATCTTTGATGTCATGCCATAACTTCTCTGGTCTTTGTTAGTAACTAACACATCAAATCTGTTCTTGTGATGGTCTCTGAACTCAGGTGGGATATACTCAAGGTCATACCTTGGCTCTTGTGCACTTGTTCTAGCTTTCTTCAGTTTCAGTTTAGTCTGCATCTGAGCAGTTGATGGTCCGACCCACAGTCAGCACCTATTCATGTTCTAATTTCTGATACTGGAGCTTTTCTATCATCTCTTTCCACAAATGTAGTCAATTTGATTCCTGTACGTTCCATCTGGTGAAGTCCATGCATATAGTCGCTGTTTATGTTGATGAAAAAATGTATTTGTAGTGAAAAGGTCATTGGTCTCACAAAATTCTATCATGTGATCTGCAGCATCACCAAGGGCATATTTTCTAACTATTGAGCCTTCTTCTTTGCTTCTAACTTTTGTATTCCAATCACCAGTAATTGTCTGTGCATTCTGATTGCATGTTTCATCAATTTCAGACTGCAGAGCTCCGTAAAAATCTTCCACTTCTCCACCTGTGTTTTAAACTTAATGAGCTAATCTGAGTACTTAGATACCGAGATGATACTGTTGCTGCTGTTAGGTGTCCTCGAGTCTAGTCTGACTCAGAGAGTCTAAGTGCAACAGATGAAACACTATCTGACATTGTGCCATGCCCGACACTATTGTCAGTGCCTCTCTGCCATTCATAGGGTTTTTGATAGCTGATTTTTTTTTTTTTTTTTTTGAGGTGAGAGTGAGCTGCCAAATCCTCCTCCCAAGCCTACAGCAGACTGTGTTCCCAGGTAGTTTCCCATCCAAGTACTAACCTGGCCTAACCCTGCTTAGCTTCTGAGATTGACAAGACCAGACTCCAGGGGGCTATGGCTGTGGGCTCACCATGGTGATAGGTGCCACAGAAATAAAGAGCAGGGAGGCGGAACAGAAAAAGGGTGGACCCAAAACATCCATCATCGAGAAGCAGCGTTTTTGTGACACCAAGGTTTATTTTGATCTAGCCATATTACTTGTTATATCCTTCCTGCCCCACTGCTCTCCCCTTGGGAACATAAATGCTTTCTGCTTTGTACACTCATGCTCTCTTGGTCTCGAGAGGAGTAGCAATGCTACCTTTGGCATATAAAGGTGCACATCATCGTCACTACTTAACATGTGTGCTCCACCTGACACTTTTCAATGCATGTTCATGTACATCGCCTCCAGGCTCAAGCTTATGTTAGGGCAGATAGTATTCACCCCTATTTTTCTGGTGAATTTGAGATTCAGAGACTAAGTAACTTGTCCAAAGTCACATGGCAAGTAAACGGCCAGAGCTAAACCGCTTTTCCTTGTTTCCTTGAGTAGACTTTATGCCATGACTGGGAATTCCAGGGGATTGGGCTGATACCCCATGTATTTTGGGTAGTGTCTCTCAGGTTAGAATGGTTTGTGTGGAGTGAGCTGAGTGCCCAGAGAAACACCCGGCACATCTGCCTGAAACCCATGGGAAAATGGAGTCAGCTGCAGAAGAATTTGAGTTCTCCTGACAAAGGGAAACAGAAGCCACAAATGTGCTAGACTTGAGACCGACAACTATTCCAAACAGCTCCTTGCCAGCACCAGTGAACTTTAGGGCTCTAGCTTAATCTGCCTGTGCCAAATCAAACACCAGTCCTGAGAGCGGCTCCACAGCTGTCTGCATCCTCACCAAAGCATCACGGGAGAGATTGAGCCAAAACAAAACACTGGGCAAATTCGGCCATATTCTCACTTATTCCTCTGGCTGTTCTTCATGTGTGCCTGATGTAACTAAGTGGCAGACTCACAGGTCCCACAACATCTTGTCCCTGGACTTTGGCTCTGCTTCTCTCTCTTTCTCACCTGACCATTAATGTCTACTTTGCCAAATCTGACCTGTCCTTGGAGGACCAGATCAAATGTTCCCTGTTCCCCAAAATTTTCCTGATTCCCTGTTATTGAAAGTTGAAAGCAATCTTTCTGACCTCTGATGCTAGTTTGATACTACTGCTAGTTTGAGTGAGGGGCTAAAGGTGAGAATCAAAGGTCTCTCAATTCAGAGGGCCCCCAGTAAGCCCCCAGAAGTTGGGGTTGGCCAGGTTCCTCTCCTCTCAAAGAGAGAGCCAGAACTGGCCCCATGATTGCCAGTTCTAAGCCCCCCAGGCCTTGTCAGTCAGTTTAAGAGAACTGACAAAGGAAAAGTAGACTGGTTTTCTGGAGAAGGGTAATTCATTCCCTTCCTTGAACCCAAGGAAGCAGGGTAGGAATCTCAGGGAATCATAAGAGGAAAACCAGAGGTGTTTGCAAGAAGGGCAGTGGTGCTCCTGGATGGTCATTTGGCCCTTGGACTTGTTGATCTGCCCTTGCATGTGGAATAGGGACAGAGGATGACAGGGATATGGTGGGGAAAGGATATACTGCCAAAACACAGCACTCAGAACTGCTGTCTTGAGATCTCAGTTCCTGAGGAGTGGGGAAGATGGAGGGGTAGAACAATTCCTCATTTCTCCTTCGCCACAGTCTGCAGCAACTGCCATTCTATTTCTTTTTTCTATGAATTTGACTAGTCTAAGATACATCATATGGAATCACATAGTACCTGTCCTTTTATGACTGGCTTATATCGCTTTGCATAATGCCCTCAGGGTTCATCCATGCCTTAGCATGTGTCAGAATTTCTTCCTCCTCCTCCTCCCCCTCCTCCTCCTCCTTCATATATATATATACACACACACACATATACACACATATGCATATATATGTACATATATATGTACATATATATGCATATATGTGTGTATGTATATGTGTATATATATATATATATATATATATATATATATATATCAGTGACACCATTTTACATTCCTATTGGGAGGGCACAAGTATTCTTATTTCTCCACATCCTTGCCAGCACTAATTATTTTCTGATTTTTTTTGTAGTAACTATCCTAATACAAAGCCTGCAGCCATAGCCCTGTGGCATCTGATCCTGTCAGATCTCGGAAGCTAAGCAGGGTCAGGCCTGGTTAGTACCTGGATGGGAGACCGCCTGGGAACACCAGAAGCTGTAGGCTTGGGAGAAGGACCTGGCAACCCCCTCCCAAAAATCAATCTGCCATTGAAAACCCTATGAACAGCAGAGAAGCAATGACAATAGTGTTTCCCCTGTTGTACAGAGGGTCGCTATGAGTCGGATACCGACTCCACGGCACCTAACAACAACAACAACAATCCTAATACAAAACTTTGTTCTTACAGCTACATTTGGTTGTAGGTCTCTTAAGTCTTTTCTAAGCCATAAAAGAACGTCTTCCTTTTTGTTTTTGTACATGTATTTGTTGAAAAAACTGGGTCATTTGTCCTGTAGAATAACTAGAAGGACTGATAAAAATGGCTTAAGAGTTCTTTGCAGGTCTTTGTCCCTAGGCTTTATACCGCTGGGGATGTTCAACTGAAATACTGTATTTTAAAATCACTTGAGATAATTCTTCTCTATGTGATTATGAGATCAACTTTATATACTGTTGGCTTTATTTGTCTCAGTTTGATTTTGATTGAAGGGGATGCCTTTTCTCAATATGATTTTGTTTTTCAGTACTCTAAAATAATTACATGGTTGAGAGTAAAGATTATAAACAGATATAAGCAGAGTTTAGCTTCGTGTCTGTCTCCTTTCCCATTCAACTGTCTTCTTCCTCATTTAGAAATAATGTTTTTTTGAGTTAATTTTTAGTCTAATCTCTCATTATTTATATGGATATATACTCATATTCCTCCCTCCCTTCCTAACAAAGAAAGGTAGCATACTATATTTATTCTTCTGACATATTTCTCACCAGTATACTTGGGGGGCCATCCTTACTCCTTTTTATAGCTACACAGCAATTCACTATATGCATGCTCTATGAACTGTTTGACAACCCACTCCCAAAAAACAATCAGCAATTGAGAACTCTATGCATATAACAATACCGTTTCACCTATTCTATGTAGGGTCACTATGAATTGGATGCCGACTTGACAGCACCAAACAATAGCAACAACATGATCTATTTGACCAGTCCCCTACTGATGGACATTTGAGTTGTTTCCAGTCTTTGCTATTACATATCCTGCTGTAATAAATAATCTTGAGCATATGTGATTTCATAATTTGAATAGCTATGTTATCATAATAGCTATATTTGGGATAAATTCCTAGAACTGTGGTTGCTGGGTCAAAGGGAAAAAGCACATGTAATTTTGCTAGACATTACAAAATCCTCTTCCATGGAGACTGTACCATTTGGAATTTTCATCCATAATTTAAGAAATTATTTGTTTCCCAGAGCCTCAGCAATAGAGTATATTATTAAATGTTTGGAGTTTTTGCCTTTTTTAAAGATAAGAAATGGTTTCTCAGTGTACTTTAAATTTGCAATTCTCTTATGAGCAAGGGTGAGCATATTTTTATTTGCTTTTCTTCTTAGGAGAAAGGCTTGTTCATTTATTTTTCTATCAAGTTATTGGGATTTGTCTTCTGAGCAATTCGTTAATTGTTAAGGAGAGTGCCCTTTTGTCTGTGATATAATTTGCAATTACTTTTCCCAGATTTTCATCTGCCTAATCATAAGTTATAATTAGGAATGATTTTGCTTGTCTAATTATCAAGTATTTCACTCATTTTTAAAAAACGTTTTGTATGGTTTCATTTGTACGTTTAGATCTTTGATTTGTTTGAAATTATCCTGATGTTTAGTGTGAGGCATGGATCCAATTTTATCTTTTCCATATGGCTATCCAGTTGCATGGTATGTGAAGTATATCTCAATGAGGCTGTCACAAAAAGCTACCAATTGCCTGCCCCTGTGGCATATACCTGAATTCCAGAGACTTGGAAGGGTGAGGTAGAAGGATTGTGAGTTTGAAGCCAGAGGCAACCTGCACAATTTAGCACGATATTGTCTCAAAATAAAAAATAAAAAGGAGCTGGGGTGCAGCTCAGTGGTAGAACCCTTGCCTAGCATGCCCCAAATCCTGGGTTCAACCCCCAAGTATTGCAGAAGAAACAGCAATTACCACCACAACAAAAAACTCACAACTATCTATCTGGAAGTTGTTGCTGTTATTTGTTAGGTGATATTGAGTCAAGTCTGACTCATAGTGAACCTATGTACAATAGGTGAAACATCTGGAAGTATATATCCTAAATCTTAAACAGTGGTTGACTCTGAATGGTGGGATTATAAACGTTTTCTGTTTTGTTTTTCCCCTAGATGAAGAGTTATGCCCTGTGAAGGCTGGGGTGTTTGTTCCTGAGAGGATGTAGTGCAGGCCCACTAAAATTTTTTTATAAATATATATAGATAGATCCCCTTTACTTATAAATGTTGGTAGGGTACAGAGTAAAAAGCTAATGCTATTTGCATTATACAACTATTATATCACTTTAGGTTACACTTTCCTCAATTTACATACTTCACAGAACTTTTTGATTAATATATCACTAGATTTTTTTCAAAGGAATTTTGTCCATAATTCATACTTGGAAGTCAAAGAGGAACTACTTGAGTATTTGCTGTGCTCACTGAACTGTGCTATGTATTGGGAGAAATTAGAAAAACAACTAAGCACAGTCTTCTTCACAGACATTTAGAATCAAGTCAACTGACCTTGAGGGACATGGAGGTCTTGGAGAGAGCCAGGTGAGTGGTGCAGACAGGGAGGGTGAGGAACTCACAGGAAGGAGAGATCTCTGTGGGCTGGAGGTCCGGGAGGCTTCAGGGAGGAAGAGTCTTCCGGTTAGTCCTGGAAGGATGAATAGGATTTTGAAGGACAGGGAGAAAATAAAGGTGCATTGAGGCAAGGATAGTGTTGTGAGTAGAGGTGACTGGGACACCCTGAGGTGTTTGAGGGACTAAAGAGGCAATGTGTCAAAGAGGATATGGCTTGAGCAACTGACACTGTTCACTGAGCCCAGGGTGTGGAGCTGTCTGCTCCCACTAGGCAGTGAGGCTGTCTTTAGTGTCTAGGCAGGGGGACCCTCTCAGAGGCCCAGATACACGCAGGCCCATCCCCAGGGAGCTCATTTCTCTCATGGATGCTGAAGCTTGTGGATGCTGAAGTCTAAAGGCAAAGAGACTGTCAAGATTTGGATTTGATTTTGCTTTTAACCATTTCATTGTGGCTAGTGCCTATCATCCAAGGCCTTGTGAGTCTATAACAGGACACAGCCAGCCAGCCCTTCACAGATGAGAACACAACAGCTGCCTCCTGCCTGGCAGTGCCTACAGAGGGCAACTACCCAGGCCTGGATGGGCTTCTGCTTAGATGCTCTTCCAGGCACAATTTTTCCTCCCCACGCCCCTCCTTCTTTGCATTCTTCTATTTCAGGGCAGGGCAATTCTGCCAGACCATTCCACAAAGGGATTTCTATCACTTTCTGGGATAATCCATTTCTGTTTTTAACAACTATTACTCGTGCCTAACCTAAAGTTGTCATGCTGCAGAAATGGAGAATGCCTAAATACTGTCTTTTCTCCTCTAATTACAGATTTTCCTGTTCCCCTTTAGCAGGTTACATATGAGGGTGGACAGAACATGGGCTCTTGGGTCAGTTGAAACACTGGCTCTGTCATCACTGGCTGGGTGACTTGGGTAAGTGACTTAATTCTGAGCATAGTTATTCATCTTTTACTGGTTTATAGTGAGGATGAAACAATACAGGCCAAGTGCTGGGCTTGTGGGCAGAAACCTGCAAAAATATTTTCATTGATGTGTTCAAGAGCCTCTGTTTGTATAGACCTCACCCTTCTTTGTTCTGAGCCCCATCATCACACTCACCCCTTTAATTGGTCCCCTCTTTAAGTGCATCATTTTCTGTGAAGACACGGAGCTCACCTCAAAGCTGCTTTTGAACTTGCACAATGGAAATATTCTTCTCCAGCAAAGTTTCTCTACCAAGACCTGGCATCTAGGCCCAAAGAGGCTGCCCCAGCAAGAGCATATCCCCCAGATACTGCCTGCAGAACAGGAACAGACAGGTGGGACCGTGTTTATGACCTTGTCCTCAGTTACCTGACACCAGTCTCCATGGGAATTAGCATGAGGCATCTCAACTTTCAGAGGACATGTTTCTATCTGAGGTCATGTTCTCTATCTTCTCTCTCCATGGACCTGCACCACATCCTCCCAGAAATAAGTGATGCAGTCTCCTTGTGATATAACCTCCACTGGAAGCACACCTTCCTGGGGATGGACAAGAACTGGGGCACCGCATAAGGGAGAGAGAGGTGAGGCTCCTGTGAATTAAACAAGGCACACATGGCTGGTCAGAAGCCAAGTTACTAATGTTTCTGCTGATTTCTCTTTGGGGCAGTATGGAACTGTTTTCTTCTCACTTTTAGTCCTCTCTTGTGAATCTTGTAACCCTGTCGATATCAAGATGGCAAGGCACAAAGAGAGGTACTCGGATACTTTCCATAACCTCTTTTCAGGATCTCCCTCCCTCCTTTATTCCTGAGCACCCACAGGCACACAGAAGTCTTCAGGTTGCCTTTCCGTGTCATGTCCCCCTGGGGCTGATTTTAGCCATGGTCATCCTTTAGCACTTTATGCCTATCTCAGCACTGACATGGTAATGAACAAATTCAGTTAATGTTTCCAATCCAGATGAGAGGAGACCAGAAGATACTCCAGGTTCTCTGTTAAGTTTCCTATGTAGCTTGAGATACATCATCCCTCACTTTGGATTCTGACATTGGCAATTTCTCATAAAAGGGGAGATGGTTTGGGGCCAATGAGTCATTTAAGTGCTCTCATACTGGTTACCAAAGTTTTCCATAAAGTTAATTAGAATTAGATGATCATCATGCTCACAAGCAATAAGCTGAATACTGTTCACCATTGATCAGGACCAGGACAATCATCAGCTGTGACTCAATGAAGATTATCCCTATTTGGTGATATTTTGTGCTTCTTTTCAGTCCCCATTACAATTAGCCATTTCTTCTTGTGACAATGTATAGCTTCTGGCAAGTCGTAGTTTCTTCCTTCAAAATGTAGAGTAGTGGTCTTCAAAGTATCACCCTGGAACCAGCAGCATCAGTATCACTTGAACTTGGTAGAAAGGCAAATTTTCAGGCCCCATTCCAGACCTGCTGAATTAGATCTGGGGGTGGGGGCTGGTAATCTGTAGCAGAATATGTTCTCCACGTGACTTTAGTGCTCACTCAAGTTTGAGAGCCACTGGTGTAAAGCAACCCCTTAGTCAATTAATAGCCTATTACCTGCTCTAACTCTGAATGCTGCCCTGCCCCTTCTCAAGAGGTCTCCCAGAGAAAATAAAATTGTTATTAACCTCATCTCTTTTCTAACCAACTTGCCTGAGCTTTCCTGGAATGGTGAGTTGAAGTAGGGAAGAGACCAGCCTCAGGAACAGCAAGAGATGTAGACAGTACCCTTGGAAGGCACTTGTGTGGCTGAGCTGTGAGCAGAGGTGCACCTGGGATTAAGTCTTGCCAAGTTTCAACTGAACCCAATGAGAGGCATGGGTACCCACGGAGCCCATGCGGGCTGCTTGACTCTATGGTGGTGGAGCAGATTCCTTGCCTGACTTCTCGCTCCTCATTTGCCAATGGAATGAGGAGAACTGCAAAGCCATCTTTTGTTGGTGTGAGGTCTGGTTTTAAAGCAGAGTAGGAAGGCGACTCATTGTCACAGCAAGGATCTGCAAGGGTGCAGCTCTCCCCTCGACAAAAAGAGGATCCATTGGAGGGAGAGGAAAACTGGCAAGATTTCTGCCAAAAGGTGTTTAGACTCAGGATAGTTCCTTCTGAGTGCCTCTTGCTATCTATGTGGGCACACCAGCTGATGAAGCCTGGGAAATACTGAGAACTTCACTCCTTTTGCTACTTCCAGCCCTTTGAGGGAGGTGCCATTATTAACCCATTTATGGGCTGGAGGCTGAGGCTCAAATAGGTCAAAAGAACTAACTGCCTATTAGAGAGGGACAGAACTGGTGCCTAAAACCCAGGCAGCTTCAAAAGTCCATGTGTTTAAACATCAAGCCAGGCTCCCTTCCCTAATGGGCCAGAATCATCCTTTCATAGTTTCCCATGAAATCTCAGTTCCCCATGAAATCTCTCTACACTCCTGCTTCTCCCTTTTTATTTTCTGCCTCCTGCCTACTTTTCTTTTTTTCTTTTCTTTTCTTTTCTTTCTTTCTTTCTTTTTTTTTTTTTTTTTTTGCTGCGGATCAAACATGGAACCTCATTCATCCTAGGCAAGTGCTCTGCCACTGAGCCACCTGTCCAGCCACTGGGGAGTCAGCCCCATTCCACTTAATTTCCCTCTTCTTCCTTTATTTGTCCACAGTTTTTCCCCCATCCCAAATGAATATTTTATTTTCAGATGTCTCCGTGAGCTGCTCTTTGCCTGATCCATCCATAATGAACTGTAAAAAGTGACTGTTGTTGTTGTTGTTAGGTGTCATTGCATCAGGTCTCACTCATAGCAACCATCATAGGCTTTTCAATGGCTGATTGTTTGGGGATTGCTTGGGGAGTGGATTGCCATGGCCTTCTCTGTTTTGTTTTGTTTTGTTTTGTTTTTGCAGTGCTGGGGATGGAATCTGGGTCCTCAGAGAGTGTGGAGGGAAATTGAACTAAACCCCAGCCCCCTAAAATGATTACAAACAGACATTTGTACTTATAAGATTTTTCATGCTCTCTTGGGCTTCAAAAAAAATGTTTTGACTGCCGGCATGGTGGTGCCCTCCTGTAATCCCAGCAGCTTGGGAGGCTGAGGCAGGAGGATCACAAGTCTGAGACCAGAGGCAGTCTGCATAACTTAGCAAGACCCTGTCTCAAAAAGTAAAAAAAATGGGCTGAGGGTGCAGCTCAGTGGTCTGGCACTTGCAAAGCATGCAAACGCCAGGCCCTGAGTTCAAACCCCAGTAACCGCAAAAAAAAAAAAAAAAAGTTTTAACTATTTATTGACTGAGAGAAGGACCAGTGAGTGGGGGCCTCTTAAATGTTGATGGTGCTGGGGTGAGGTGGATATTATAAATAAACCAGTGGCTTATGGGGCCCCAGAGCAGTAATTCTCAGGTGAGTTTAGATGAGGGCTACACTCCCCCAAGGGGTTGCTTTAGAATCAGAACACAGCTTTTTCTTCTCTCTTGCTCAGATTCGGAATTCCCTGGAGCAAGGGCCAGGTAATTGGTCTTTTTAAGAGCTCTACGGTAAAATTGAAGAGTAGGCCAGTTCGGGAAGTGCTGGACTTGGAGGAGTAAACCATTTTATTCTCTCCCTCTCTTTTCTTGCACTTCTCAGAAGCTCCCTCTGGATGTCCAGAGGCTGGAGGTTTCAGGACCAACATTCGCTCCAGAAAACTCCAGAACGCATGTCCTCAAACTCTGGCGTGCATCAGAATCACCCTAAAGGCTCCTTCAAACATGGCCTATAGGTGCTATTCCCTGGGCTATTGGTGCTGTTGGTGTAGGGTAAGGTTGGGAATTTGCATCTTAATAAGGCCTCAAGTGAGCTAATGCTATTGGACTGGGGACCACACACTCTGAGAACTTTTGTGCTACTTCATCCTGTTGTATTGAAGAGTGGATTGACTCTTGGCTCAGACTAGAGACTTTCCTTCACTGCAAGCTAAGATTTGTATAATAGTAACACCTGACATGCTTCCTCATAAACAAGCAGCTTCCTTAATTTGTACGGCAGTCTGATTTTGCAAAGTATGTTGTTGTTAGGTGCTGTCGAGTCGGTATCCGTACTCATAGCGTCCCTCATAGGGTTTTCAATGGCTGACTGTTTTGGGATTGACTTGGGAGTGGATTGCCAGCCCTTCTCCCAATTGCAAAGTATAGTAAGTGTTCAATTTACTGTTAAGATGCTGGGAAATTCAGATCCTAGAATTCCACTTACAACTTCGACACTAACTTTGTAAAGAACCACAAGCAAGTCTTTTGCCTTTCTCTGACCTGATTTTTCTTTCCCTTGCCTAATGTGACATCTTGACAAGAAAAATGAGAGAATACCTTGAAACACATTCCAAAGAAATCTAAAGTTCAAGGTGCAAATACTGGCCATTACCCTCAGTCTCCAAGGAGATGAGGCACATGGTTCCTGGTCTAGGTTTGTCATTTAAGGTTATGAGTGATGTGGTCAGACTTCTATTTCTTCTGTAAAATGTAGGGATTGGCCTGGATGGTCTCAAATGTCACTTGCTCCTGGAGGATCAGGGGATTTCAATCCTGATGTTGGCAAGTAAGACTGGCTTCATTCTTATGTCAGTTTATACAGAGGTCCAGTTCTACTTTTCAGATAGTAATCTACATGTGGGGTCACAAATAATCCATTTAAAATATTTAAGATCCTTAGAGCAAGTGGGGAGAAACTGTGAGGGTCATTTAACATAAAACAAAGCTAAGCAAAAACAAGAAGCAAGCAAAACATGAACTGGGGCCACCTATAGAGCAGGCCTACTTAGGTGTGTGCTCTCTGAAGACTTTCAAAGAAGAGGGGATCACTATGTCTTGTGAGGTCATATCTGTAATCAGAGAAAAGATAAAAACTGCCTAATTAGCCTGACTCATGTCAGATTTTACCTGAGAAAAGAAAAAAAAAATCCTTTGGATAAGAGAAGTATAATAGTTCTTATTTGGCTATCTTCTGTACATGCTGTATATAAAAAAAGTTGCCCTACAATCTTATCACTATTAAAAATTTATAAATAAATATACTTTCATTGGAGGTATGTGTGTAAACTTGTTTTACTACTGGGCTGTGAGGTCACAGAAGTTTGGAAGCCACTGATCTGGGTGGTAGAATTTACAGGACCCCTACTTTCCCCTTTGCATATTTTTTAAAAAGTTTTAGGAATATACTTTATATCTTTAGAGCAGTTTTAGTCCAAGCAAAATTGAGTAGATGGTATAGATTTCTTACATCCTGCCTCCACACATGCATAAACCTCCCCCATTATCAACATCCTCTGCCAAAATGTACCTTTGTCACATTTGATGAGCCTACCCTGACCCATCATTATCATCCAAAATCCATAGTTTATGTTAGGACTCACTCTGGGTGCTCTATTTTCTTGGGTTTGGACAAATTTAGAAAGACATGTATCCACCATTATAGCATCACTCAGAGTGTTTTTATGGCCCTAAAAATCCTCTGCTCTGGCTAGTCATCTTCCTTCTCCCCCCAACCCTTGGTAACCACTAATCTTTTTTATTGTCTCTATAGTTTTGTCTTTTCCAGAATGTCACATAGTTGGAATCATACAACATGCAACTGGGATGCGGGTGAACACAGAGCAAAGGGGACCAGGCATCCCAGCAGTAGATGAGTGAGTGAGTACAAATCTTTCCTTCTCTTTTCCCAGACCATAGACTTCCCAAGGTCCTGAGCCTGTCAGCTGGCCTGGGGAGTGAGGCAGGGCTGGGAGAACAATTGCTATTTTCCTAGGAAGGAAAGTAGCTCTGAGAGCTCAAGAGAATTCCCCATAGTCCTCAGGACAGGACCATTATGTGTGGAGTTCAGTGCTCTTTCACACAGCCTGGAAGGTCAAGAGAACAAGGGACTGCTGCAGATAAGGATCTTCCTGAGAAGGCTCTAGAACACTGGCAACTCCTGAGCAAAGGGAGAAACCCAGGTTTACACACAGGAATCACTTACTGTTGCTCTGCTTTGCAGCCCAGGCTACAGCTTGGAACCAGACATAAACTAATCCTGGCAGAATGTTGGGGTTAACAGCTTAGCTTCTCAGGGATCCTGATTGTTTCTTTCTTGTACAAGGGTCCTTGTACAGAACCATGCTAAATTTGTTTCCCAGGAGCATTTTCCCATTTGGGTCCCTCACTGGACTGACGAAGTCTTGTATATCAGTTTTTCCTTTCCTTTGACTTTCTTCTTCCAAGCCCTCTTCCTATGGTAACCTGTGCTGTTTTGGGGACAACAGGTCCTGGTTTACCTTATTGAAAGTAACAGCTTCTAAGGGACAGAGACTTTCATGTGAGACCCAACTGAATTTGAGATAAGACAGATCTGCGAAGATGGGCCACAAGTTCCTTTCTTTTATGGACCGGTTGTTTCTATGCGAGATGCCAGGCCATGTGCTGTAGAAGATGGAACACAGACACAGACATGCAGATACTTTCCCCTCCAGACCTTATGAATCAATGGAGGGAGCAGTGCAAATGCACAATCACCAAAATCAAGACAATACATAGTAAACATAGCCACTTTCTGCTCAAATAATGACTTGGAGATTCCTTTAAAGAGCATCTTTTGCCCTCTTTTCTTCCTATTAACCTTTGTTTCCTCTCTACCATTATCTGATTGCACTTTCCAACCCATGGGCATTACACAGAATTCAGTTCCTATGAAAAACAAGAACAATAAAAACGATAGCTTTCCAGTCAATTCTTGTTAGCAGGAAAATGCTAGAGACTGGAAGGGTCATGTGGGTCAGGGAACTGTTGCTCCTGACAATTGAAACTATTAATTTATCCTTTAAAAAAGAGAAGTCAGGACTGCCTGGGAGCCAGATTAAAAACTGTGAGGTTACCTAAGGCCTAGCGCTAGGTTGATAGGACAGGAGAGGGTAATGACCTAGGGGCCCAAGTCAGCAAAAGCTCCCAGAAAGGATACGCATAGCTTCTTGTCTGTGCTCTACTATGAGGGTATATCCAGTGTGTGATCTCAGGTCGCCATAGTGCTTCTTTGAACCTCAGTTTCTTCATTTGAAACATGGCCATAATGTCTATTCTGTCCACCTCACAGTGTTGTCCTAAGCATAAGATGAGTTAATGTATGTACATAAGTTCTATACTGCACACACAACATGGCACTTAGTGGCTGCCTGTCATTTCAGGGAACTCACTGTTTCTTGGTTCACTGGAGAAGAAGTGAGATTGGCAAATATCCAACACCTCATTATACAAGAGAAGTGACTCAGCGATGTCCCCACTATCCTTCCAAGGACTCAAAACACTTTATCAGGTAGCTACTCTGGTGTGATGCACATGACTTAGTTTTAATCCAACCATCTCAACAACTCCATAAGGAAGATATTTTCTTCTCTCTTAGGGGAAGAAACCAAAATGTAGAAAAGCCTGAGTTCACATGGGGCGGGGGGGGGGGTTGAACTTAGATCTGCCTAACTCAAAGCACATTCTGTTTTCATGGTGCCCCACTGGTGTGCAGCTTTGATGGATGTGGAAATAAAACCTAGACCTTTATATCTGAGGGGGAAAAGCCCTCCCACCCCCTTGAGCTAGAAGGTCCTGAGAGATAACGGAGCTCACCAGCACCCACCCGGCAAGGTAGTGCACTCCTGAGATTCCAGTCTCCTAAACTCATTCCCTCCTCTCTTGTAAGGAAACTTTTCCTGCCAGTGTTAAGACAAAGGCTTTGTCAGTTCTATGTAAGCCTCAACCTCAAATAGCTTTTGGCAGCAGCAGTCCCTTTTCCTCCCTCTGCTCCCCCCACTTCACTTTTCCTCCAATAAACACGTTCTTCTACAGGTTACCAGATTCCCTCATGTCTGTGTACCCTCTCCTCCTCTCAGATTTTTCCTTTCAATATCAAGCCATCAGCGCCATATTTGGCCTGGAGAAGTGGGAGAAGAGGTATTGGGATCTCTGGAAAAACCACCTGGCCCCATGACCATTCTGTGGAGATAGCTGGGGTCCAAGAGAAATCTATGCTCAGTAAATTGACATCAGCTCTGCACCCTCTCTCTCTCTTCCATCTCTCCTCTCCAGCATCACTTAGGATGACCTGAGATCTAACAGTCCACAGAATATGTCTTCCTGGCCTCATGTGGACTCTTGAAGCTGTCCAACTGCCCTCCAGCAATCAGGACAGGTGGACACTTCAGGTGGAAACCCAGTTGGGGAACTGTCTGAGAGTGGAGCAGGGGTGTGTCTTGAGGAAGGGGCAGGCTTCATTCTACCGCCCTTTCTCAATGCAGCCCTGCCTCCTCCTTTTGGCCTGCTTTCTGATGTCCCCAGGGTCTTCTCAAGTAGGGGGAGTGGAAGGACAGAGTGGATGTGGCCAATCAAGAAGTGCCATCCTCTAATCAGGTCACCCAGCAGCCCCTTGTCTAACCCAGCTGGCTCTGAGCCTTTTGCCTGGGGATTGTTCTGTTTTGTAACAATAAAGCTGACCTCAAGCTAGGCCACTCAGTCCCAATCTTTGATCTAAACAAGAATAGCAGCCATCTCCCAGGAGAGGTCTGTCTTGCTGGCAGGTGTCCAGAAGGGGGCGTTGCTGTTGTATATGTCAGTTGGTCGGTCTGAAGTTTCAGAATAAGCGGCAGCAGCCTTGTGAGGGAGTTACCAAATAACATCACCCGTTTTGACTGCTTGGGTGACCAAGGGTAAGCAGTTGCTGATGGATTTTCCTTGGTACAGAAGTATCACATTTTTCTAGAGATGTGTTTAAAAGAGGCTCATAAAATTTATAGGAGAATGCAGCAAGGTTATTGGATCATTATACAAAAATCAATCTGCATTTACACTAACCACAGAAAACAACAAAAAATTTAAAGCTAACATCTATAAGAAACAAAAGCTATAAAGTACCAGATATAAATTTAATTAAGTATATATAAAAACAAACTAAAGAGTCATAAAAAGAGACAACAAAATTAGACAAAAGATTTGAATGAGCAATTTATAGAATAAGAACTCTAAAAAGCTAATAAATACATGAAAATATATGCAGTCTTACTAGGTATCAGAGAAATTAAATTGAAGCAAAGTGAAACACCATTATTCACCTGTAA
>VMDO01014459.1:0-26693 GCA_007922755.1 Pedetes capensis | reverse complement strand
CTTTCCCTTCTAAGTTTCCCATCCAAGTCTTCTCTATCTTTTACTATGTAGTATTTTTCTATATGTCCTTGGGTTCCATTTTTGTTTAAGATAGAAACTTTTCCTGTAGTGATCTTTGTTTTTGTCTTGTTAGAACAATTACATGCGATTTCTAGTCCATTTATATTGACCTCATTCTTATCTTCCCTCCATTAGTGACTGTTATAGGGGTTATGAGGGGATTGTTTTTGGGAGTTAGCTGCCACATCCTTCTCCTATTTTTTGCAGTGCTGAAGATTGAACTCAGGGCCTCAGGGAGTGCAGAGCAGCACTCTACCAACTAAGCTAAACCCCAGCCCCTGTGCTATTGGTGAAAGTGTAAGTTGATGCAACCATTTTGGATAACAATGTAGTAATTTCTCACCTAGAAAAGATGTGGAAATACCTACCCATCAATTCCACTAAAGAGACTATCTTACATGTGTATAGGATCTTCAGAAGAATATATTGTAGAATTATTTGAAAGAAGAAAAAGTGCAAAACAACTTAAATGTCCACCAAGAGAAAAATGGATGAATAAATTATGGACTAAACATATAACAGAATATCATTAAACTATAAAAATAAACCAAAGCAAAAATTTCCACATGGAAGAGAAATGAAAAACCGACTTTTCGTTGTGACAAGCCTATTATATTTATTTTAAAAAAGAAAAAAAAAAGAGAAAGATATGCTTATATATGTCTTCTAGGCTGCAGGAACTGTGTTGGCAAGTGCTTTTGACATGATTTGTATTGGTTACACTAATTCCTGGAGACAAATTACCATTTTGTAAATCTTTCATCTATTCTAATCAGATGGAAAAGAGTCATTCATTAATAATTTTTTTTCTCATCAGTACTGATACCTGTGGAAGGTCCTAAAAGTTTGGTGGTACTCTTAATGTCTTCCTTGAGTGAGTGTGGCATTTGGAAGCACCAAGGAGGGCAGAGGGTAGGGAGATGGGCTTTACAGGTGAGTGGGAGGGGATGTGTCCCACCCCTTGGTATGTAGCCCCAGTAGGACCTGCCACAGTGGCCCTACCTCCTTCATGTAGCATTAGGATGATTAATGTCCAGCTGCTGCCTCATGTGGCTGTCCTGGAATACTCATTACATCTCAGGAGTCTGGCTTTGGCCACTGAGGATATTGCAGACAGCAGGTGCAGCCTCACCCATGTGACCTGAGCAGGGAAACCTCTCTTCTGGGTTTCAACTTTGGATAACCTCCCAGGCCTTTCTCTCTGCCAGGGCCTTGTCCCCAGTTGCCTTCCTGATCTGGGAGGAACCAACAAACACTAAACTGTGTACTGTCCCCTCCCTTTCCACAGGAAATCATCTACTGATTTTGTCACTGTACCTTCCAATCAAGCCAACAATAGGTAATAAGCAAAGCAAAGAAAAAAGTAGGACCAGAGCCTAGGGCTGATGAAACAGACAGCCTGATCAGGTTTGACACCCAAAGTTTTCAATAAAAAGGAGTGATATTTTATTTTCAAAAATGCTGCTTAGGAAATACTTAATGAGACTTGCAATGTACTTGGAGAATAACAAGGAAGATTTGGATCTTATCCTCAAGGTTCTTATAGCTCAGAGAGGAAGACAGAAGAGCGAATGGGCAATTATAAGAGGAGGCAATAAGGGCTTGGATAAGAGCAGGGTGTGATGGTGCTCACTGGGACCCTAGAGACCCAAGAAGGCTTCCTGGGGAGGGGACATCTCAACTGAGACCTAAGGTCCAAGTGCTCTGTGCAGGGTTGAGGGAGGTGTGGAGGTGACTGTTAGAAGTAGAGAGAGAACATTCCAGACAGAGGAAGCACAAGGAACAAGGGCAGAAGGAAATAGCAAAGCCAAGAATGGCTTAGAGCAGAACATTGGTGTAGGAGACTGGGTGACAGACTGAATGATGGGCATCCTTTCCCTCAAGGAGGCTACGGAAAGAGGCTCCCTCCCTCTCTCTCCTTCTCTTTCTTTTCTCCTCTCTCTTTTCTTATTCCCTCTCATTACTTACTTTGTGGTTCTTCTGTGCAGTTGGGAACATATTGGTGTTTCCAGAGAGAAATGATGGTGGCAGTGATGCTGGGATGAGTGTGTGGTGGGTAGATATGTGGTCCCCCATTTCCTAATCCCTAGAATGGATGAATAGGCTACCTGGCAAGGCAAATGAGACCTTGCAAATGTGGTTAAGGATCTTGAGATGGGGACATTATCCTAGTTTCACTGGATGAGCCCAAGAAGATCAGAGTCAAAGAGAGATTTGAGGATGCCATGCTCCTGGCTTTGAAGATGGAGGAAGGTGCCATAAACCAAAGCATGCCTCTGGTGGCCTCTGGAAACTGGAAACAGCAGGAAATAGATTCTTCTCTAGACCCTTCTGTGGGAGCACAGCCTTGTTGACACCTTGCTTTAAGACTTCTGACTTCAGAACTGTAAGATAGTAAACTTGTTTTGTTTTAAGCCACTAAGTTTTTGGCAATTTGTTATAACAGCAATAGCAAACTAATACAAGGTGAATAGGTTTGAGAGTGATTTAAGAAATAATTTAATTAGAAGGAGGAGGTAAGGGAAAGAGTCCTCACTGGATTTCTGGGTCAGGCATCAAGTGAGGTGAGACCATTCCCTGAGGTAGGGTGCATTGGAGAGGGTCTAGGGGAGGAGGGAGAGTGATAAGGTTCAGTTTGGGACATGCCAGGTTTAGGGTATCCACGGGGGTTCAAGGTAATGGCAATTAGTGAGTACTTGTCTACTAGGAGGGAGACTGGCCTGGAAATGGACGTTGTATGTGGTAACTAAAGGCTGGGATTTAGCTCAGTGGGTAGAGCGCTGCACTGCAGTCTCTGAGGCCCTGAGTTTAATTCCCAGCACCGCAAAAAATGGGAGAAGGGCCTGGCAATCCACGCCCAAGGCAATCCGGAAACAGTCAGCCATTAAAAACCCTATGAGGGTCGCTAGAGTCAGATACCGACTCGACCGCACCTAACAACAACAACAACAACGTGGTAACTGAAGACATGGCCTAGGTGATGGGGCTGTTTAGAGTGATGCTGAGAAGCAAACAGAGCTGAGGACAGCCCTATATTTGAGGGACTGGGCTGGGATTTAGCTCAGTTGGTAGAGTGCTGTGCTCACTCTCTGAGGCCCTGGGTTTGATCCCCAGCACCGCAAAAATGGGAGAAAGACCTGGCAGTCCACTCCCAAAACAATCCCCAAACAATCTGCCATTGAAAACCCTATGAATAGCAAAGAAGCACTGGCATAGGACCCGGCATGGCATGGTGTCAGAGTGTGTTTCCCTCTGTTGTACATAGGGTCGGTATGGCACCTAACAACAGCTTATTGTTGGTGGAGACATAGAGGAAAAAAAAAAAAAAACCAAAACAAACAAACAAAAAAACCTGCAGTGAATTCTGTTTTGATCTGTAAACTTTTCTATCCCTGGGCTCTTTCAAAGCTTTCTCTGTGCCGCTGTGGCGGCACACACCTGTAATCCCAGCTTCCCCGGAGGAGGAGCTAGGAGAATCGCTAGTTTGAGGCCAGAGGCAGCCTGAGTAACTTAGTGAGACCCTGTCTCAAAACAACAAAAAGCCAAAAATGGACCAGGCACGGTGGCTCACACCTGTAATCCCATCGACTTAGGAGACAGAGGCAGGAGTATCATAGGTTCGAGGCCAGAGGCAGACTGCATAACATAGCAAGACTCTGTCTCAAGATTTAAAAAAAGCATGGCTGGGGGTGCTGCCCAGTGAGAGAGCACTTGCAAAGTATCCAATACTGCAAACAAACAAAAACCCCCCGAAATCTTCCTCTTGTGTACAAATGAGTTCTGTTCTCCACTCCAGGATTCTCCTTCTCTTCTCTGTTAGTGGCCCCACCCAAGACACAGAGGCCTATCTCCCAGGGCTTTAAAGTGTTCCTGGGCTGCAGCTCCCATTTTTTAGTTCAAGCAGAGTGGCCCATTCTTCTTGCACTCAGCCTTGCTGCCTGTACCTGCCATTTGAGCTGGGTCAACACCCGCAAGCGTCACCTGCACAGGCTCAGGAAAGCAAGCCTTCATGCTAGCGGATGGTCCAGGCAGCCTGCTGGAGCTTCCTTCTCCCCCACTGCCCTGTCCACTGTCCTGACCTCCTTCTCTCTCCTCTGGTTCTCAGATCTTGAGCCTTGTTTCTGGTCCCATTGGCAGGAAGCTGCCTTCCTGACTCTGCTCCTGCCAGTGGAATTTGAGCTTAATTTTGCTGCGACAGGATCTGAGAGCCTCAGCGCCATTCCCCAGCCTTTGCACACACTGTTCTCTGCCTAGAAGAACACCCTTCTGGAAGGAACCACTGGGTCTGACTCAACTTTGAAAGCATTTCTACGCTGGAGAAAATTTCCTTGTGTATCACATTGATTGTACAAAACTGTTTACTTGTGTGTGTCCCTCTACTTGGCCACGAGTTTGTGGAAAGCAGTGACCCTAGTCTATTCAGCTCTGTATCCTAGCGCCTTACATACTATAGTCTGAAATACTTTTTTGTTGTTGTTGGACCGAACCCTTCTCAACTGCACCCATGTATCCTCACTCTCACAGGGATGTGAGCTTGTGTAATCAGGCAGATTTTTTCCCCCTTGATTGGTTCCTGACAGGCAGTGAACTAATTAGCAACAGGTGAACCGGCAGTGAGCAAACCCACGTGCTTCTCTTACATAACCCAACCCTCTCCTGCTCCGGGAGCTCTCTCCCCGCCTCCTCTCCGCGTGCCAGAAGATGCAAGGATCACACCTCTCTTGGCCTCCCTAATGGATACCTGTCCCTGGCCTCACATATCTTGCTTGACAGCTTGAGCCAGGCGACTGGAGGAAGGAATCACGTCTGTCCTGGAATGTCTCGGCAGGCCTGGAACCCAGACAGAGTGAGCCAGTTGGAATGTGTGGCAGGGGAAAGGGAGGCAGAGGGGGCTCACGGGTAGCTGCATAGCTGAGTCTCCAGGACTGGGAAGAATCCCATTTTTCTTGCAGGTGGGGAGGAGAATCAGTGTTGAGAAATGCTAGAATAACTGAATTGGAAGGTGCAAAGGAAACAGGGAAGGCTGTGAGTGTTCTTAGCTGTGGCTGGCCTGCCACGTGGTGTCTTCTGAGCTCTTACTTCCAAAGGCAAAAACCAGCTGGTGCAGGTCTTAAGGACACTCCTCGGTTGCCTCGCCAATTCAGACTGTTCAGTGGTTGCCAAACACAGCCGGGGCCCAACTCCTCACATCTCTGTATACTGTTTTGCACTTCCCTCAACCTAGAAGAAGAAGGCAGATTGAAGTGATCAAATTACACTCTGGCCCCTCTGCACCTCCTCCTCCCTCCAAGGTTAAAATAGTTGATTCAATAAAGTATATAATAACCCCGGAAGCATTAAGCTATATGACATAGAAACCTTGTCTATTTATGCAAAGGAAGTTTAAATATAAAAGCCAAAAATAGACCAATAAGTACCAGAAGGGTAAAATATTTAAGACCTTAGGTCACCCTCTTCCAGAATTATCCAAGGTTGAAGAGAAATGGCTTTTCCAAAGGGCACGTCCTGGGATTCACAGCCTGTCCTCTCTTGGCTCCTACAATGTCCCTTTCACACACAGTATCTACCACATCCATCCACTTGGTACACAGCTAAGTGCAGCCCCGTCCTAGGGGGCAGTCCACCTAAGACTCTGGGACTCAGCCTGTATAAATATGCGTAATAAATAACACAAAATATGACTGCGTTATTTCCAAATATTTCTGGTTTCTTGCTCCCCTCTATGGCCCCAACCCCCACTTTGAGTCTACTGTCTTCTGGAGGCTTTAAAAACCAGTGTTTCTTCTTAAACAATTTTGTTCCCCTCTCTTTCCTAGGAACACACACATCTCTTTGTGGAAACCGAGTTACAGCTTTTGTCCTCAATTTCCTGGATGAATCAAGTAATTTTCTGTTTTGGCTCCACATCTGCTCTGTGATTTTTCACTCTGGGATTTCTGTTTTACTGGCTGCAGCAGCCTCAGTTCCCTTCCTGAGCTAGAATCTGCCATTTCTTCTCTACTCAGATGACAGAGATTCCACCCCCCACCAAGCAGCGTGGTTTACTTTAGACCACTTTGCAGTGTAAGGAAGTCTCTCTCCCCTGGGGTTAAGCTCTCTTTTCCTAGCCAATAACCTTACATCTGTTACTCAAGTGCCACCCCCCACCTCCACTGTGGATGAACAGTTTGGTGGAGGGAGGCTGGAGGGGTGAGAATGAGAGGATGGGAGGGATAGAAGTCATTTGCTACTCACTGGAAAAATCAGATCCTTGATTTCCTTCCTTTATGCTTAAAAAAAAGTATTTTGGTGTTGATTTTTATCTTTCGTGAGGTTTCATAACCAGTCTGGTGTTTATGGTCTCTGAAGGTCTTAATCAGGCTCTGATCACCAGAGTCCAATGATCGATGATCAAATGTTGTGACTAATGGCTGCGTTTCAGGGAGAGAAACTTGTGAATTGCTTAGGAGCCTATTTTAGTTTTATAATGTTCAAGTATTGGTTGAAAGGCAGAGTGATTTAGCTTTTGTGATAACATGGGCCTTGGTTTTGCTATATAACCACAATAACAGAATCTTACTTCACCTCAGAAAATATCTTACATTAAAAAAAAATTTTTTTTTGAGGATAGAAAAGGTGAAATCTGCAAGTCATTTTTGACATCCACAGAGAAAACCTCAATGCCTGCTCCCCCAGTCAAGTATAAAGACAATAATTCTCTCCTTGAGAAAATGACGTAGGTCCTATGATGGGGCCTGCGTGATCTTGATAACTCTTTGCAGGCATTCTGTCAGCTTTTTCCTGACTCAAAGTGTTTCTGGGGCCATCCTTCGGTGCCCTGGGTCAGACTTGAGGATGACTATGCTGGTTCTTACCTTAGCGCTTACTTGTAAAGCAACTGCGGGAGCTGGGGTGACAGAGTCTAAGGTTTGGCTTGGGATCTGATTCAAGGACAAAGGTGCCATCTGAGCAAATACCAGGAACTGGTCACTGCTGAATGCCATTCACAGCTCACATCGGGTGTCATAAAGTCCACACTGAGAGCCAAGGATCGCATTCTGGCTGGACATGAATGTGTTGTTGACAAGATGCTGAGGTCAAGCATGGAAATCCAGCCAGCAGCTGACCAAATACAGAAGAGTCGCTCAATATCAATGGCCACCTTCTTCTCCAATGCTCTTGTTCTGGAGGGGACCCTTCTAGGGGTCACTCAGATGGTCATCTCAGGGAAGTTTCAGTTACAGCCACTGTAGAAGCAACTGGGTTGCCACATGGCTGAAATCAGCTGCCTCCCCCACTCTTTGCCCAGAAGAGTACTCAGCCCAGGGTGGCCCTCGGGCTGGAGCTCCCTCTGCAGTGGCAGGCTGGGTGCAGGCCCGCCCAGCCCTGGGACCCACCAGTGGGGCCAATAAAAGGCTTTGCTGAGAACAATAGACTGCATCGTGGAACTAAAACTCCTTTAGCCCTTTCACTACCAAGTTTCTTTGCTTTTTTCTTTTCTTTTCTTTTTGTTGATAGTCAGGGTGAACCCAAGGCCTTGGCGCATACTTTGTAAGTGCTCTACCACTGAGCTGCTATCTTGAGACAGAGACTTGCTAAATTGCACAGGCTGCCTCTGTCCTTGAACTTGTGACCCTCCTGCCTCAGCCTCCTGAGTTGTTGGGATTATAGGGTGTGCCAATGCACCTAGCTGTAATTACCAATTTCAAATCAAAATATATGATGATTAGTATTTTATTTACAGAAACTCTTCATTATAATGAATAAGCATGATTAACAAAATAATTGGAATGCATAATATGAATTTGTAAAATATCACTTTCTTGATTTTCTGTCAAATTCATACACACTTGGTTTTTGGCATATGTGTTGCAATGGTAGTCAAAGGGTTAAAAAATGCCTGCTTCAGCCTGGACCTAAGGAGGGGTATTTCCATGTTCCCAACCAGGAAAATTAAAGGCAAAAGGAAAGGTCTTACAGATATTTAAAGCAAAAAGTAATCCTCCATACCTTCCCAAGGGAGCTCTTAGGTCCGGAATTGTTTCCTGGACTTCTCTTTCAGATTCTGTCATGTGTGTGTGCTTATTCTTTCCTCTGGAGTATGGTCAACATCCAAGAGATCAAAAAATAAGGACTGCTTCTGGGGTACCGGGGCTAGGACTTAGCTCAGTTGGTAGAGCGATGCTCTGCAGTCTCTGAGGTCCTGAGTTTGATTCCCAACACTGCAAAAATGGGAGAAGGATGTGGCAATCCACTCCTGAAGCAATCGTGAAACCATCAGCCATTGAAAAGCCTATGAGGGTCGCTATGAGTCGGACATGATTCGACGGCACCTAACAACAACAACAACAACAACAACCTGGGGTATTGCAAATGCAGCAGTCTAGATGATTGGGGAACAGAGTATGGGGGGCCAGGGACAGGTCTGAGGCCCATGGGAAGGAGGGAATTGCATGAGGTTTCACCATCAACTGGGCTGAGTTGGAGCAGGGATACAGGATCCACCAAGTGAAGCATCCCTCCAAGAATGGCAAGGTCCACGGCAAGTGCTTCACTCCCACGCACACTGGAGGCCTCTGGGAGCCCACACAACATGCTCTGGCCAGAGTAGTGTTATGCTCTTTGTAGTTGTTGTTGTTGTTGTTAGGTGCCATCGAGTCGGTATCCAACTCATAGCGACCCTCATAGGGTTTTCAATGGCTGACTACTGTGGGATTGCCTTGGGAGTGGATTGCCAGGTCCTTCTCCGCTCTTTGTAGTAGTCAACATTTATTGAACATTTGCTATATGCTGTTGTTATGTGCTATTGGGCTTAAACATAAATAAGATTGTGTGCCTGGCACAGAATCAGGAAGTATTTTGATCTGCTGTACCTAGGGTTGCTATAACTTGGACTTGACTTGACGGCACCTAACAACAACAACAGGTACTTTGGGGCTGCAAGGACAAGACAGTCCTGGCTGACCTCAGATAATGGGTCTTGACTATAGGACTCATGGGAAAATGAAGACAAGGGTGGCACAGCTGTGCTGAGTGCCAGGGCTCCTGGAGCTGGTCTGTGGGAGTGCCCTGAAAAAGTGGAACAATGGCAGTCCTTGCTTAGGGTGCTCTGTCTTCCTGGATTGCTCTGGCATGTTCTGTGTAAGAACTTCATAATCATCCTCCTGGCGCAAGAGGATCTCAGGATCGAGTCACCATCAATAAGGAGGGCTTCCTTTGGATAGAGTGGCAACCAGCCAGCTTCCTGGTCCTCCCTTGGTCCAGTATATATGGGTTATTTTTGGCCCAGGGGTCTTTTGCATTCCAGGAAGTCCTGGGCAGGGTTACAGAAGGATTTCGTGTGACACACAGGGCATTAGCTAGAGCAACTACTCCCAAAGGGTTCGCTTGGAACGAGATTAAGGGCGTGCCAGACAATAACCATTGGTGGCCTATTAACCCAAAGATAGAGCTACAAGAGACCTTAGAGCCTTTTTGTCCTATTGGAAATATAGGCCAAGTTTAGAGAGTCAAGACATTTGCTCAGGTCATGGGCACCACCTGTGGCAGAGCTGGAAGCAGAGCCCAGCACCAGACTCCCAAAGCAGCATACTTCTACTGCCTCAGGAGATGTCAACATGTCCAGATGACAAGGTGTTGACTCTGGTCAAACAAGCATCTTAGATTAAGTGAAAGGGATTCAGTGTCTACTATCTGCTCTGTTGGACACTTGCTAAGTGCTACCCAGTATTCTTCCATAAAGCAAGATTTCCTTGGCTATCAACATTTCCACATCTTTTCTCCTCTCCCAAATCCCTAGTGTGAAATTTGAGATGCTTCCCTGATGCAGACTCAGAAGAGAAAGAGTGAGAAGCATGAGGAAACCCCAAAAGATAGAGCCAAAAATCTGTCTGCCAGAGGGAGCCTCGCAAGGATCACCAGGCAGATGGGCAGGTATCAGATACCACGTGTCTGCTGCCACCCGAAGCCAGCTCTGCTTACTGGCCCATCAGAGGCAGGATTTGGCCAGAAGGCACCCAGAACCTGTGAGGCATGGGACACCAAGTAAACAGCCCCGAGGAATGTCTCTGGCTTGAATTTCAGCTCATTTGCTTGGAAGCATCTGTCCCACTTTCTGGCTGGGGAAGTGGGGAATGGAAGGCTAAGATTACAGTGTCCATCTGCTTAAAGGAGGCAGCATGGGCCCGGGGAGCAGTGCTTACTGGGATGTTTGGTGCTGTAGGGACTCAGGGTAGGGAAAGGGGAGACTGAGGAGGAAACTCATTCCATATACCCCCTAAATCCCAGTGTCCCCAGCCGCTCAGCTTTTGACAGCTCTAAATAGTGGCATTCTGTCCACTATTCTGTGGCTAAACTTTTTTTTATTATTACTATTTTTTATTTTATGGTACTGGGGGTTGAACCCAGGGCCTTGTGCTTGCATGCTTTGCAAGTGCTGGACCACTGAGCTGTGCCCCTAGCCCATTTTTTTCAGTTTTTGAGCCAGGATCTCACTAAGTTATGCAGACTGTCTCCAGTCTTGAACTTGTTATCTTCCTGCCTCTGCCTCCTGAGCCACTGGGATTACAGGTGTGCGCCACTGCACCCGGCTTCTGTGGCTAAAACTTTGAGAAGCAACTGATCAATGGAGGAGATGTAGGATGGGTGCAAGTGAGGAGCTGGGCTCAGACCTTCATCAAGTTGAGCTGCTCATCCCAAGAGCCAGACCTTGGCTATTTCACTGCAAGGAAGCTTCACCAGGACTCTGTCTTCTCTTCTCTTGTGGAAAGGCGGTCAGGACAACCATCTGGGAAGGCCGCTTTTCCTCATCCTCATGGCTCTCAGCCCAGCCTCCACCCATCCTACCATCCCATCTCATCCCTAAATTCCTCTCACAGATGAGATCAGAGGTGTGGCACTAACTGAAAAGATGAAAAAGGATGACTAAAAATCAAGGTATTATTACCATTGACAAGGAAGAAGAAACATGGGGCAAAGGCAGACAGCAAAGAGGGGAAGAAAGAATTTTGAGTCTATAAACACACTAAGAGTTACTTTTAGCAATTAACATTTACCATCTAGACAAACAAGCTTCTAAGTTTCAGTGGCAAGGGATGTAGAGAGTTTGAGGTAGTTCCTGCTGGCTCTGGTTAGGCAAAGTATCCTAATCAGAATGGGTGGGAAGCCAGAGAAGACATAATTACTCATCTGATTCCAATTGAGGCTCAGAGAGCCAATGGGAAGCTTGCCACTGTAACACGCCCTGCGGGAAAGGTCAAAGCCACCCTGCGAGGACTGCAGGCAGATCAGGAGTGTGCTCTGATATTCAACCGCCGACTGACAGGTCTCCAAAAAAAGGACCAGCACCTTTGCTGACTGCTGAATTCCTAAACACAAGCTTGCTCTCCAAATTCCATGACGAGCATAATACTCCACCTCCCCCGAGTGCCTCCTTGCTATTCTGCACAGTTATCTATTAAAGGAAAGATGACTTTTAAAAACAACATTCCCTAGGTAGTAGGTGTGCAGGTAGGGGGAACTGAAGTGATCTGGGGAGTAATGACGATCACAGAGAAGATGAAGCTAAAGAGGGAAAAATAACAAGATTATTAAAAGGTTAGCAAGTCCAGGTTGTTTGAAAGTACTTTTTGGAGTATTCCTATTCCCCAGGAATAGGGGTTATGGGGTGGGCGCTGTGGCATACACCCCTAATCCCAGCAACTCAGAAGGTAGAAGCAGGAAGATGGTGAGTTCAAGGCCATAGGCAGCCTGTGCAATTTAGCAAGACCCTGACTCAAAGGAATGAAATAAAAAATGGGCTAGGGGTGCAGTCCAGTGATAGAACACTTGCAAAGTATGTGCAAGGCCCTGGGTTCAATCCGCAAGTACTAGAAAAGAAAAAAAGGGGGGTAGGGAAAGTTATGGAAGGAGAAATCAGGCCATTAAGATTCTTAGGAGCAGATGGAGTTCAGCCCAAGGGGATGATAGCATAGTAATTCAACTCCCTTGTCCCCATGACTAAAAATAAGGATGATTAAAGCATGGTATCTTAGCTCCCTGACATCCAGGCAGCAAGCCTTGTCCCTGGACTTGCAAACTGAGCAAGACAAGCACACTAAAGTAGTACCTTGAGAAATATTTTGACTGTCTTCCACCCATTATGAAGGCAGTAAGGTTGAGGATCACAGCTAGTATCTAACCCCTTTGTGTCCTCTTTAGACTGACTGCTTCCTGGGAGGAGCAGTGCCCATGCTGGACCTGGCTCCTAACCATCTTCCTTGTCACTCCTTGCATCTACACTGCCCCACAGCCACTAGCTGCGTGTCCTTCAGAATCTCCCAGGCTGGATCTCCAAACACCTACATTATTTGGAATATTCTTCTTACTTCACAGCCTCGCAGCTTCTTGTTCCCAAGTAGGGGCATCTGCCACAGTGCTTGCTGCATTTGCATTAGGTGCTCACATCACCATGGCTGTGCAGGGGAGACGGAGCCAGCGGGCACATGAAGCTGTCACTTCAACAACTTCTCAGACACAGCAAAACAAGTCTAGCAAACAGAACCCAAAGAGGGTCTCCTTTATGGAGCTAGTCAGCGGGACATGTGAATCCTCAGAGGTTTCTTCGCGGGGTCAAGGCCAGTCCTATGACCAAATGGGGCAGTAAAAGACTGCCAAGGACTAGGGAGAAGAAAAGGTGAGGGATATAAATATATCTTGAAGCATCCTGAACCAGGCCAGCAAAAGACAAATTTTAGCCCATCTCACGGTGTGCATGCATACGTGCGAGTGTGTGTATATTTAAACTACTTTCTGAGATTCTCCCATATTAAGTTACCCGAGAATTCGAAGTTATAGCAATTATAAATTTCTGTGTTCCATTTGCCTGCTATTTGACGTATACAGTTTATGATTGTCTTTGACCCCTATGGATTGGCTATAACCAAACTGCACAGAATCCTGTGAAAATTTACGACAGTATTTATTCAATGTTCTTATCAGGTTTTTCAACCTGGAACCTCACATAGGGATCCCCACCCCACCATTGCAGGAGTATTATTATCTGTGGGGAGTCAATTTTTCTGCCATCCTAGGAAAAAAGAGATGAGCTGGCCCTGGTACCTGTACTTACACAAGTAAGTATAGATGTTCCCCCCACAGGGGTTGCCTCTGACATTAGAAAATGGCAAATCTAACTTAAAAAGAAAAAGTTGCTCTACGATTTAGAAGTCTTAGGGGACAAGACAGCATGAAGTAAACTTGTATGATTGGTCTCCTGAAGAAGGAAGCTTCTCAATTCCAATCATTCTCCAGTCCACCCTGGGCCCCTGGAAATGCTCTGAGTGGGCAATGTGAGGGGGACTGGAGAGGGGGTGCAGGGCATGGCTGTCAGAGGGTGAAGGCAAACTGGAGGCAGGAAAGTGAGGATGAAGGTCAGTGTCTTTCTGAGAAGAATGGACGGGATTCTGTGACTGTTAAACGAGGGTGGCATTTGGGGGAAGAGTGGAAAGGGAAAGGAAAAGCAAAGAATGCTCAACAGATATCACGTATCTGTCTCTCTCCTCCTCCAGTGGACAAAGGTCCCCGTGGGCCAGAGAGGCCTCTGGGGAAAGGGCTGACCAGCTAGTTCTGAGAGTTCCCTCAAGCTCTTTTCTTGGCTTGGCTAAACTCTGTATGCACCCACCACACTTCGCCTGCCCATGTCTGGCCCTCTTGGGCCTCTACTTACACCCTTGCTCTTCTCATTAAAATAGAAAAGATGCCAATAATCATTATTATTTTGGAACCTTATAACATTCATCTAAAATAAGAATCTGTAGTCAGGAGGAAAGGAGTCAATTATTGAATATGGTGATGAGATTTAGCTTGTGAGACAAATCTATCTCTAATCAAGATAATGTTTTAAAAAGTTGGACCTGCTAGCTGGGCAAGGTGGCTCATGCCTGTAATCCCAGAGACTCAGGAGATGGAGTCAAGAGGATTGCAGGTTCAAGGCCAGAGGCAGCCTGTGTAATTTAGTAAGACCTTATCTCAAGATAAAAAATAAAAACAGGGCTGCAGCTCAGTATTAGAGCACTTGCAAAGCGTGCGTGAGGCACTGGGTTCAACCCCCAAATACAAAAAAAAAAAAAAAAAAAAAGGTGGATCCGCTAAGCAAGTATGGAGATGTATGGATGGCCCTGAGGGGAACCCGTTCAGCATTTTCTGGGTAGAGGCCCTGTGGTTTCCATACTCATAGACATATGTAACTTGCAAGGATGCCTTGAGGTGTTCGTGTTCCCATTTCACACTCCAGATAACTAGCTCTGAGGTTAAACAAGTAACTGTGTATCGGACACTGGAACTCTCAGCCTGTCCCCAAGATGCATTCCTGGTATGGACGGGGATCAGTAGTCCTCAGTGTGATTCCCAATGGGGTACATGCTCTACAGTGAGTTACTCAACGCTGCCCATGGAAGGACATCCCACGTGCTCTTGAACCCAAACCAGTGAGTTCTTTGGCCATCCTCACTGTAGTCACTGTTAGGGTAATTAATATGAGATTGAAAAAAGATGGTTAAAACTCCCCATTAGAGAGGTGTGGCACTGCATACATGTAATCCTAGCAACTTGGGAGGTGGAGGCAGGAGGATTACAGGTTTGAGGTCAGATGCAACCTGCATAACTTAGCGACACCCTTAGTTAAAAAAAAAAAAAAAAAAAAAAAGGGTGGGGGCCTGACGGTGCATCCCAGTGTAGAATGCTTGCAAAGTATGCTCAATGCCCTGCGTTCAACCCCTGTTGTTGTTAGGTGCTGTTGAGTTGGGTCTGACTCCTAGCGACCCTATATACAGCAGAACAAAACACTCCTTGATTCTGTGCCAGGCACATGATCTTATTTATGTTTAAGCCCATTGTTGCAGATACTGTGTCAGTCTGTCTAGTAGAGGGCCACTCTCCCAAACATGATGTCCTTCTCCAGGGATTGGTCCTTCCTCACTACATGTCCAAGATAAGTGAGACATAGCCTAGCCATCCTTGCTTCCAAGGAGCACATTGCTTGCCTTTCTTCTAGGACAGATCTGTTGGTTCTTTTGGCAGTCCATGGTACATTCAGTATTCATCTCCAGCACCATAATTCAAAAGCAAAAACCAAAAACTCCCTCCCCTCATTAAGTCAAATAAATGACAGCACAATTTCTATGTAGCAGAGTAAATGAAGCAGGTGGCTGCTGATGGTGCTGGGCACTCCTTCTGCCCACATGTAGTATCGATTTCCTCACTATCAGCACTGGGCCAGGTTCTGATCACAGTGATTAAGTTTAAGCAGATGTCAAAAACCCGCAGGTCATTGGCTGTATCCAGCCTGCAGACATGTATTATTAGGACTGGAAAGTGATTTTAATTTTCTTTCTTTAAAACAAAACAAAACAAAACAAAAAAAACTGAAATAGTTGCCAACAATGACCCACATATTAAGAAATTTTACCTAAGAAATTTTATTCTGGCTTCTCTTAAAATTCAGAAGCTCTGACAATGCAAGACCACTTTCCCACATGGCAGCAAATGTCTGGATGCTTGTGGCAGAGGTGAGCTACCTCTGAGCCCCCCTTGGCTTGCTGGCCCCATTCTCCTGGGGCTTTCTTCAACCAGGTGCCCTGCCTGCCCCTAATAGGCCTCCTGCAAGATGCAAATCATGTTCCTAGTTAGTGACTTAGGCCAAACTGAGTTCACTCACTGGAGAGTTGCCTACCTGGGGACCTGAGCTCCGTGGTTATGTGTACGCTAGTGGAGGGGACTGTGGTGGAAAATGAGGACAGGGTGTGGACATAAACAATGCGCAGGCTCTTGCGTCTTGGAGCTCTGCTGCCAGCCCAGCAGGCTCTGAATCCTGCCGGAAGAGAGCGTTTCCTGGCTTCCTGAGGCCCCTGCTCCCACGTACTCCAGGCCCAGAACCAGCCTTTCTGAGGCTCAGAGCCTTTCTCTCTGCTCTGAAGGCATCTGCTCAAGATCTGCCGCACCTGGGGGCCTTCAGCTGCAGTATGATAATGTCTTGAGAGATTACATTTGTCTGCAGTCAACCTGGGCTTTCCCTACAGCCTCTGCTGGTGACCATGCAGCCCTGATGACTGGCTCTGGGTACCCCAGAGAAGAAAGTCCAGAGGCAAACCATGGCTGAAGATGTCTCCCGTACTTTTATCTTCGAATTTACATAGCTCTTTGAATTCGGCCCGGAATAAACAATGACAAGAAACATCGACTATCTTTTTCAAAAGAATTTTCATGAGATATAAGTCACCTATTATACAATGTGGGCTGGGATTTAGCTCAGTTGGTAGAGCTCTGCGCTGCAGTCTCTGAGGTCCCGAGTTCAATTCCCAGCACCGCAAAAATGGGAGAAGAGCCTGGCAATCCGCTCCCAAGGCAATCCCGAAACAGTCAGCCATTGAAAACCCTATGAGGGTCACTATGAGTCAGATACCGACTCTACGTCACCTAACAACAACAACATTATACAATGCATCCATTTCAAGTAGAATTCAATGGTTTTGGTCTATTACAATATTAATTTAAAAAGTTGTTGTAAAATATATATGACATAAAATTTGCCATTATAGCAATAAATGTACAATGCAGTGGCACTAATTACATTCACAGCATTGTGCAACCATGCCATTATCTAGTTTCTGGACTTTTTATCATCCCCATCAGAACCACTAAACAATACTTCTTCATTCCCAACCCCAGCGCCTGACTAACTTTAATCCACTTATCTCTATGAATTTGACTATTCCAAATATTTCACATAAGTGAAATCACACAATATTTACCCTTGGAGTCTGGCTTATTTCTCTTATCAAAACACTTAATATTCGTGCACCTTGTGGCACGTACCAGAACTTCATTTCTTCTCAAGACTGAGTCAGTTTCTGTTATTCTGTTGTAATTTTACACCACCTTTTGTTTATCTATTCAGCTGCTAATGGGCACTTTAGTTGCCTCCATCTTTTGGCTGTGGTGAATAATGCTGCAACAGATATAGATGTGCAAGTATCCACTCTACTCCCTGTTTTTAGTTCTTTTGAGTTTATAATCAGAGGGAAACACCATCCACTTTTAACTGCCTCCCCCATCTTGGCTGTTCACGCAAAGCAAGAAAATTAACTCTGATCCTAAAAGTAGGCAGAGATTTGGATGTTCTGGGGTGAGCTAACTGCAGTGGGCCCACGTGGAGCCCCTGTGTGAGTCCTTCGTTTCTTCAAAGCCACAACTGAGGCTGCTCCTCTTCATTGCAATCAGCCAGGTTCCGGCCGAGGGCAGGAGCCGCTCCTACAGAGGCCCTTCTCCCTGAAAGAGCAGAGAAAAGGGCACATGCCCCACTGTTCCTGAGGAGAGTGGGCCTTAGCATATCCAGCTTCCCCTGGGGACCAGAGGTTGGGGCTGGCATTGTGTCTGTTTGTTCCTTTATCCCCCAGGAGAATCATCCTTCCTGGGGTACACATCAGGGCACTGGCTCCAAGCAGGTACCTTATTGACTTGAGGGCCTGCTGCCCAAAATGGAAAGTACAAAAATTAGAAACTACTGGCAGATGACAAATCCTGAAAAAGGGCCTCATAGATGGTGTGGGAGCTCAGGACAGAGAGAGACCATACTGCTTGGGGGCACAGTGATAGAGGGCCACACAGCTGGACCATAAAAGGCAATTTTACTTCCACAAGACGATGGCACAGGGAGAGGAACAACAGGAATCACTGGTGTTAGCAACCTGCAAGCTGGTTTGGAATCCTTTTCCTTTATTGCTGGTTAAATCCTGAAGTCCGGGAACTCCTGGCCTTTCCTTCCCTGGTGTAGGGATTCCTGGGAAGCCGAGATTGCCACGCACTAGGGCAGTGGTTTCGAACCTTTGTGGCACCAGTGACAGATTTCATGGAAGACAGTTTTTCCAGGGATGAGGAGAGGGATGGGTACATACAGATGAAGCTTCAGCTGGCTAGCCTGCCACTCACTTCCTGCTGTGTGGACTGGTTCCTAACAGCGTTGGGGATGCTGCACTGGGAAGTCCCTTTAGGATAAAGGCCTGTGACTGAGGTGGAGGGGAAGGAGAGAAATTTCAGTGCTGGCCTGATGAGGGTCACAGCCAACCCATGGGAACTCTGGAGCTGGGTGAGCCTTTCGCTTGTCCCAGTGGAGTGAGGGAGCCTGGCTTTTCTCCCTGCACTGGTCAGGCTTGTGACATGGGGTACCCCCGGAAGGAGGCATGATCTTGGATGAGGTGGTTATCCTCAGCCATGAGAATCCTCCAAAGAGATTGACACCTGAGGCTTATTAGCTGATGCCTCCTCAGCAACGGAGGCAGTCAGCTGTCCATTCCCAAAGGAGGATCCAGGCAGCGCATCCCAGAGTCCACAGAGCACAGATAGCCAAGGCCTCCCTGGCCTGCTCTGCACTCAAGGCTGAGGACACTCAGATTTCTTGTGCCTCCTGTCTCTCCTCAGCCAGGCTATGGTTTAAAGAAAAATCAATCTCTGGATGTGATGTTGCTGCACCCCCAGTGACTGGGGAGGTGGAGGCAGCAGGATGGACATTTCAAGGCCAGAGGCAGCCTGCGTAATTTAGCTAGACCCTGTCTCAAGATAAGAGTAGATAATGGGCTCAGGGTGCAGCTCAGTGCTAGAGCGCTTGCAAAGCCTGTGTGAGTCTCTGGTTTTAACCCCCCAGTACTGAAGAAAAAAGAAAAGAAAAATCTGCTTGAATGTGTTGCATAGTTCATATGTACAACATCTTTCTTACTAGACAGGAAGACAAATGTATCTGTTCTCATTGATCAGTTTATTTAATTAATTGATTAAAAAGAATATATTTGGGCTGGGAATGTAGTTCAGGGGTAGAGCACTGACCTATCATGTGTAAGACTCCGGATTTGGTCCCCTGCATCATATACACAAAAAAGAATGTGCTTATTAATCCAAAATACAAAAATTTAGATACATGTTTAAAATATACTTTAAAATATAATGCATTCTGATATTATTATTATTTTTCAGTGGGATTCCCAAAGAAAACATGTTAAGACCCTTGTAACTTTTCAGAGCAAATTTAACAAATCCCCAGTTTAGCCTGGCATGGTGGCTCACGCCTGTAATCCCAGTAGCTCAGGAGGCTGAGGCAGAAAGATTGACTGAGGCAACCTGCATAACTTAGCAAGACCTTGTTTCTAAATAAAAATAATAAAAGGTGGGCCAGGGGTACAGCCCAGTGGTAAAGCACTTGCAAATTATGTGCTAGGCCCTGGGTTTAGCCCCCAAGTACCAAACACAAAAACCCTAGTTCAGCAGTAGTTCAGAGCCAGATATGGTTTTCCCTATCAATGGAGAAAAGCTAAGTCTTCAGAAATGTGAGCTACAGCTGGGCAGGTTGTGCACGCCTGTAATCCCAGTGACTTGGGAGGCTGAGGCAGGAGGATCACAAGTTTGAGGCCAGAGGCAGCTTGTGTAATTTAGTGAGACCCTGACTCAAAATGAAAAATAAAAAAATGGGCTGGGAGTGCAGCTCAGTGGTAGAGCACTTGCAAAGTATGTGCAAAGCCCTGGGTTCAACCCCCATGTACCACCACCACAACAAAAAGTAATGTGAGCTACAGCCCTTGCTCCGATTGCTGTGTGCACAGCACAAATCTCTCTATGGTCTGTGGGTGTTGCCACTTCATGGTGGGGAGCTAATTCTTAAGGAATGGAGGAACTGATCTCAATAAGTCAGTGACTACCTCCTGCATGTTCAGAGAAATGATCAAAGTGAATATTTTATAATCTTCCTGTATCTGTTTTTCTTGAAAATGACAGCTCAAATAGGCTTAACCAAAAAGAAAAGATACTGACTCATGTACCTAAAAATCCCAGATCACTTCAGAGATGGCTGTATACAGGTGTTCAAAATGTTATCAAATCCTAGCTTCTTTCTGTCTCTTGGCTTTGCCTAATCTCAGTTGACTTCATTTTTAGGTTTTTCTCTTGCGGCTGATGTAGTAGCTCCACATCTTTTAGGTTCATGGTCAGCTGGAAAGGGCAAACCTCTTTTCTAGGAGCTTGAACAGAAGTCCTGGAGGGTTGATCAGCTTGAACAGGCCTCAGTTACATTTCTGCCTGGGCCAGTTACCATGACTGGGAGAATGGGATACGCTATCACGGGAGCAACCGGATGGGGGTCAGGGATCAATCTCCTCTCTCTCTCCTTATACATACAGAGTGACCCAAATTAAGTTAGAAGCTATGGACAGAAGAGTGTTGCAGACGCAGTTGGTTGCTGTGGTGGAGTTGGTGGGGCTGGAACTCAGTGTCCTTCATCCTTCTGGTGGCCTTGTGAATTGCAGGCGACAGAGAGCTGCCGATTGCATTTCCAGACTTGCTTGCAGCTACGATTTCCGCTGTGCCTTGGTTTATTCCCACTGGGTGCTCTGCTGTGAGGCTTGGACCATTGAGTTGAGGCGGGCCGAGATCCTGCTGCCAAATTCCGCTAAGGAGACATTTGAGTTTTCTGCAGCAGCCAGGGTGAAGACATGTGTCCAGTCCTGGACCTCGTGGGCACCAAAAGTCAGGATGGGTGGTCTGTGGAGCTGGTGTGGACCGCAGAAGATGCTGTGCAGTCATGGAGCTGGCAGCTCTGCTGGTGGATTCCCGGTTGTGGCCATGGCAGTCTGGCTTTCAGAACACAGACCAAGCAGTAGCTTACTTGGTGGCCCAGTCCTGCAGGGTGGCTTTAGAATTTCCTCAGCCCCCACAGCGATTTTGTGGGCCAAACAGGACTCTGTTTCATTCAGCCAGAAGGAATTACATCCATGCAGCGCCCAGATTGCTCTCAGTACCCAAACCCTCTCACCTGCCCAGTGGTTTCCATCTCTGTGCTACCTCTTTCCATGTCCTTCATTGCTGGCAGGATCCACCCTCTCCAGAGGGGCTGAGACTCTCTTCCAGTCTCTTTTGCTGCTGGATCTGTGTGGAGTGTGTGAGTGTAAGAAGGAGAAAAATATCTCTAGATATTTTCTGTGCTAAAAAAAACCCTAGATGAATGCAAAAGAAGGAGGGAGAGATCTAGCAAAAGGAGGAAATCCTGGGAGAGGAGAGGGGGGAGAGGAGGAACAAGGAGGAAAGAGGAATGGGGGAGGGGGTGACCTCAAGGTGAACAGCCCAACTTTAATAGTCCTGGAAATAACTATAATAACACCAATAATACCAAAGAATGGTATTATTATAGATGGACTAGAAAATTCATGTAATAGTACTGACAATGTAAGAAGAAAGTTCACTACAGAAAAAGTTTCTATCATAAACATAATTGGAACCCAAGTATATATAGAAAAATATTACCATAAAAGACAAGCAAATGGAAGAGAAGTCTTTGGTGGTGGGGGGGGGAGTAGGACGGGGGGAAGAAGTGCACAGAGGCTAAGGGGAACTTATCTGTGTAATGTACAACAAAATGCATATATGGCACAATGAAAAGCATGTCAGAATGACTCACATTAAGGTGTATTAAAAATTTCCAATAAAAAAAAAAGTTAAAAAAAATCACCAGGCAATTGGGAAAAATCTCCCTGCCTGGTTTTCGATGTGGTCAGGGGAAGAATGTGCTGGGTGGCACTGAAGCAGCTTTGGGGAAGCCCTGTGGGGTGGCCTGAGGACATCAGCCAACTTGTGGAAGCAGGAAGAAATGGAATGTGAAGTTCTGAGTCTTTCAGGACACTGGATATGCCATTAAATTAACAAACTTTGGAACTGGGACTTGTACAAGAATGTCCTGTGGTTTCAGCCACTTTCAGGTGGGTTGTGTGGCTACCTGCAGCTGGAAGTGGCCTGATTTTTACACCTATTTAACTATATCGATATTGTCTGTAGAAAGTGGGTATGGAGGGGTAAAGGAGGAAGATGAACTCCAGTTCTGCTAAGGTCCTCTTGCAGAATTAGCAGCAACTTGGATATATTCTGGAATCCACAAGAACCCATGGCTTTGGGTGTTTTGTATCTTTTTGCTTCTTTAGTATTGAGGACATCAAGCTCAGTGGGGGAGGGAGGATGCTAGGGACTTCTTTTCTGGGTGGCATCACTCATGGCAAACTTCTTGTTCTCATTCATGTTTTATGAAGTTGGGTAGCTCTTATATGTGTTTCTGAGGCTTCTTATGCCCATTTCCCTGTATGATCTTCATACAAAATCTTCAAGGCACGCAGAACAATTATCATTTGTCCTGTTTTTCTGATGAGAAAACTAGGACATAGATTTAAATTACTTGGCTGATCTCACACAACTAATTAAAGAGGGTCAGGTTGTGTGACCCTGCCCTAGTTTAATTTCTGACATAGCCCACTGCTGCCTCGAAATGTTGGCAAAATGATTTGTTAAAAAAAAATTTAGTACCGTGTGAGGAAACAGCTAGTGGTTCTCCCTTGTTTGCTGTGAAAGGGGTAAAGGACTCAGGAACTCGAGCTCCTCTGTCCCTCACAGGGAGACCTCACTGTCTCTTTGGGACCACACAGTGTGTGTGGCCTTTTGTGCTCAGCAGAGGCAGGGACCTCTTGCCCAGCTGCCCCTTGGCTCATTTGTTCACAGAAGAGAAACTCTCGAACCTTATCCAGTAAGGGGGATTTTGTAAGTCTGGTGATGCTCTCTGGGGAGCATGCGGAGCATCTCACAGATGCACAGCACCAGGCCTCACAGAGGACGGGTCCTGTCTGGCTCTGGGGACCCTGCAGTGGCCTGGAAAACTTCATTGCAGGCTCTGCCCCGGGCCTTGGTCGGGCAGCCCTGGCCATGTCAGTTCTTCCTCTCCTGCCATGCACTTCTTCCCTGACTTCCTCATTGTCCTTCTCCCTAGTCATTCCTTCCGGTCTTTGACTAGTGGAGGCCCACTTGGCTTGTCTAAATCGCCTGAAGGGAACAGTCAACAGAGCAGGGGGGAAGAAGCAGTTTGTTGAAGAATGATACCATGCCATGCTAATATGCAAGCAAAGGAGCTGTTCCCCCACCCCTTCCACTGCTACAGGAGGCTCTCGGGCCTGGCTAGGTAGACACCCCACTCCTCAGTTGTGGAGATGGGTGGGATGGCAAGAGGGCAGGTTCAGGTGGCCTAAAACCCCGGATCCTGGGCCCAGCCTTTCATCATGGGGCCGGTTCCTGTAGAAAGGGCTGAGGTGGCTGCTGCCTTGAAACTTAAGGGTATGGCCACCCCCTGCCTATCTTCTGATCCGGCCGCTCTCCCATCTGTGGCCGTGCCTTGGTCAGACTCAGGGATGAGCCCTCAGGGTGGACTCTGCTGCTTGGGATCATTGCCCCAGGTTGCAGCTGAGTGGGATCTGAGCTTTGCCACAGGTGAGGTCTGGTTCATTCTCTTTTATGTCCCTCGTCCTTGCTATATGAGAGCCTGCACCCAAGAGATGAGAACTAAATTTTAGGAACTCTATGCATGCCTCGCTGTCATTCTGACTTGGGTTGACAGAAGATAAATCAAAAGTGGGATTTAAAAGACTTATCAACTTCCCTTCTAAATCACTCCCAAACCCTTTCTAGCTCTCAGTAGTTTGGGGTTCAATATTTTCTTCCTGGTTCCTGAATTCTCAGCTTCAAATGAGGGACTAGGGCGTGGCTGAATATAAAGATGGCGGGGGAGACTCCTTTTCCTTCCCACCCTTATGCCCATCAAGTCCCAGGAGGCTGCAGACAAGGTGTGAACCCGAATGAACATGAAACCTAATCGGGTTTGGCCACTGGGTGGAATTAGACTATTTTTAGATGAGCTATTTTAACAGCACCCCTACTTGCTTTACATTCCTCTTTTTCAGGCTTCCCTGAAACTCCCATTTGTCAATATTCTGTTTCATTTAATTCCAAGCTACTGCTAAAGATGTGATGCAAACATGCAGCTGCCCTCTGAGTTCCTGTGGGACCAACTGCTGACCGAGAGCCAACTCTCTTGCTGGTGACACATATTTAAGTGCGGTTTGAACTTGTGAATCAGCTCTGCTGAACTTTCTCTTTTATATAGCTATGCTCTGCACTAAGCCCAGAAGTAGAATTAAGACAGGTATTCTGGTATTCAGTAAGAGCTTTTCGAATAAATAAATGAGAGAGAAAATGGGGGAAATAGCTGTAGTTTAGGCCCTCTGTGGCCTCGACTCTCGGATGGACACCGGTGTCCTCAGGTTGCCTCCAGGACACCTCCAGGCTCTCCCCTTTGGCATCCATCTGGGTCCACCCTCCACGATCCTATTTTCAGTGGGATTCTGGGAGAATGGCACATGTAGCCCATAAGGAAGAAGGAAGGAATCCTCTAATGATAGACTACCAGGCATTGGCAAACTGGTCAGAGGACAATATTTTGGGGGTGTGGAGGGATAGAGGGCAAAGAAACCTTTGTGGGATTCCAGCTCTATAAGTCTGGCCTTGGAGATCTGAAACTCAAACCTCAGCCAGCGGAGCTATGACCCTTGTTCTTATCCAGTCCTTATCAGGATGAGTTCTGTGGAGGTAAAAATGCATTTACAGATAGGGGAACCAGAGACCCTGTTTTCATCAGTGGAATCTTTCAAAGAGGCAAGTCTGATCATCTCATTCCCTGCTGCAAATACAAAGGTTTCAGACTTCACAATGTGCTGCTATCTACCTCTGCAGAGCCCATGTTGTACCCCCATTGGATCCCCCTTTTGGGGGCTGCAACCAGGAAAATTTTTAATAACATTAGGGGGAGTACAGTGGCACCCACATTCAGGCCAAATTCTATCTCCATTTCTCAACACTCACCTCCCAACCAGATCCAAAACCTGCAGACACTGTATGCATCTTTCTCTCTCCCACCTCTCTGCCTTCCTGCCTGCTCTTTTCTTCTGCTGAAACTCCCCCACTTCCTGTTCCAGGAAAACTCATACGTTGTCACCTCATTTCTCTCTGACATTCTTTCCACAAACACAGCCCCGACCTTCATGGATAGTCACTGTGTGATTCAATATTAATCTTGAGAGCCGTGATCACGCTGTGCCTTTCATCACAGAATCCCTGGCACTAAACGGAAACACTTGCTGCCCAAAAGAACCAATGCAATTTGTATCATCCCTAAATCAATGTCTAATAACATCTGGAGCTGTACCATTGGTGAGGAGGACTTAATGAGTCAGAACCCATTGGAACTTGATGGGAGGTATCTGTAGCCCGATGCAATGCTGTTTCACTTGCTTTTTTCCTCTGCCAGCAACTGTCTGCTCCCAGACAGTGACATGCCTCACTCCCGCACTGTCTTCAGTCTCTTGATTAGCAAAGCCTTTCCTGACCACTCAGTGTGGAACAGTAACCACTTGCCTCTAGCCATCCCCATACTGAGGTCTATTTTCTCTCCTCCTTTGGCCTTATTGCCATCTGACATCCCATATACTAACTGATTTGTTTAGTGCGGACTTGTTTGTTATCATTAGGATGTAAACACCAGAAAGGCAGGGATTTTTCTGTTTTGCTCCCTGCTGCATGCCTAGTGTCTGGATGCAGTGTCTGCTACACAGTAGGTGCTTGTGTATATGTGCTAAGTGAATGAATGGGCAGAGAACGGTATGTGCCACAGGACGACAATGTTATGCCTCTCATTTTCCCATGGTTTATTCTCTCTCTCTTTTTTTGGCGGTAGTGGACGGTGTTAAACTCAGGACCTTGTGCACACTTTGTAAGTGCTTTACCACTGAGCTGCACCCCTAGCCCTCCCTTTTATATTTTTGGCTTGAGACAGGGTTCAGTTAGCCTCGAACTTGTGATCCTCCTGCCTCTGCCTTCTGAGCTGCTGGGATTACAGACATGCATCACCATGCCCAGCCCATGGTTTAGTCTCCATGTGATTGTTGTTGTTGTTAGGTGCCATTGAGTTGGGGGTCTGACTCATAGTGAACCTCATAGAGTTTTCAATGGCGGACTGTTTTGGGATTGCTTTGGGAGTGGATTGCCACGTCCTTCTTCTGTTTTTGCAGTGCTGGGGATCGAACCCAGGTCCTCAGAGAGTGCAGAGCAGCGCTCTATCAACTGAGCTAAACCCCAGCTGCTCCATGTGATAGAACTCATTAAATAATAGCTTATAGTCAGGTACTATGGCACAATGGGGTAACAGGGATGGTCTAGAGTTCCAAGTATGAAAATAGCCTCTCTCAGCCTCAAGCAATATTTTAAAAAATACACTTAAAAAGTTTCTCCCTTGTGCCTAGAATATGAATACTGTATGTGAAGAAATAAGATCAGAGCAAACAAAGAAAAATGAATTCTACTAAATCAGAGAGAGAAAGAGAGACTTGACCACTCCAACCTTTTGATGCTACCAGCCAATCTTTGATGTTTGCTCTAAATTCTGTAAAGCCAATTGCACTGAGCTTTGAGAAAAGGCAAATGGCAACAGACAAGCTGAAAACTAGGCTTTTCCATGAAACACATGAAAAAGTGCTCAATATCCCTAACCATTAGGGAAATGCAAATCAAAACAACACTGAGATTTCACCTTACACCAGTAAGAATGGCCAAGATCAATAAAACAAACAACAACAAATGCTGGCGAGGTTGCGGGGAAAAGGGAACACTTTTACATTGTTGGTGGAGCTGTAAATTGGTGCAACCACTATGGAAATAAATATGGAGGTACCTCAAAAAACTAAAAATAGATCTACCATATGACCCAGCTATAACAC
>VMDO01014458.1:15139-54602 GCA_007922755.1 Pedetes capensis | reverse complement strand
TCTCAAGAGCCTCTTTTTTCATATAATTTTCTTACTTTCTTAAATCATGCCTACTTGGCAATGAAAAGTCACATTCCAGTTATTTATCTGGTTACAATATTCTTAAGGACCTACCTCTCTTCTATTGCAAATTAGAGGTCAGCATATATCCTCTTATTTTGGCTAATCCTTATAAGTTCAAACCAGAATTAAAACTAAAGAGTAAACAAATGAATGAATGAAAAATATACCTTATGTGTTTAATATTGTAGCTTATATTTTAAAATATACATATATATATATATATATATATATATATATATATATATATATATATATATATATATATAGTTTCCCTTTACATGAGAAGCCAAGTAGGTAGGATTTTGTGTTAAATGTGAACAATATTCTCTGTCATATACCTTTAAAAATAATTTTGTTTGTCTTAGTGAGTTTGTGCTGTAATGATAAAATTCCAAACCTTGGTGGCTAAAACAGTTATAATTTATTTATCCCAGTTCTGGAGCCTAGAAAATTCTTGAGTGCCCACTAATTGAGTTCCTGATGCAAACTCTCTGGTTTGTACAGGGATGACTCCTTGGTATGTCTTTATAATGTCTTTCCCTGGTACATGTTTATATAGAGAGAGAAAGAGAAAGATATCTTGCTTTTATTATGAGGTGTCTATATCCTGTACATTTGTTGTTGTTGTTGTCAGGTGCCATCTAGTCATGTCCTACTCGTAGTTACTCTCATAGGGTTTTCAATGGCTGATTGTTTCAGGATTTCCTTGGGAGTGGATTGCCATATCCTTCTCCCGTTTTTGCAGTGCTGGGAATTGAACCTGGGACCTTAGAAACTGCAGAGCATCTCTCTACCAACTGAGCTAAATCCCAGCCCGTCTTGTAAATTAAGTACCTGTGCTATTCAGACTTTTTGCCACTGTGACAATTATCTAAGAAAAACAATTTAAAGGACAAAAGTTTGATTTCGGCTCATGGTTCCATGATTGTCTGGCTTCACTGTTTCTAGGCCTATGCTAAGGTATAGCACCATGGCAAGAGGACATGATGCAACAGAGCTACTCTCTTCATTGCAGCTGGGAGGGAGTGAGAGGAACCAGAAGAGGCTACATACAATATATATCATTCCAAGGCACATCTCCAGTGACTCATTTCTTCCAAGTGGTCCCTACTTTCTACAGTTTTACCATATCTCAATAAGGATTCAAATTTTGAATTAATCAATACATTAACCAACAAATTTTAATCCTTTTGGATCAGGGGCCAGCTTTGTGGAAGAATGGTTTGGTGTTGGGGGATATTTCAAGCATATTACAATTGTTGTGTAAATATAGATGAAGCTTCAATTGCTTGACAATGGTACTAATTTGTACTTTAGGAATTGAGGACCCCTGGATTAAACCCTTGATTAGGTCAAAGCCTTCATGATTTGATAATCTCTGTCAGGCCCTTACAGACACATGCAAAGGTAAGGTTTAGTAATTGCCAGGGTATCTCTCTATTGAATTAAATTGACAATCAAGATTAATCATTACAGTACCCAATACTTACAGCTTCCTCCAAACATAGTTATCACCTGAAATTTTTACAGAATATATCCAGATATTGTAGGTTTGGTCCTAGACCACCCAAAAAAAGTGAATATTGCAGGAATGTGAGATATATGGATTTTTTTGGTTTTCTAGAGTATATAAGTGCTAAGATTTATGCTATACTATATTTGATTATGATGGAATATCAATTGAGATGTTTCAACAAACAAATGCAGTACTGGAGGTTTTCATTTATGTCAAGAGATTTTGAAAATAGCTGCCTGGCTAACTGACTGGAAGAGATCCATATTTATGCCTATTTCCAAAAAAGAGAATCCAATCAAATGCAGAAAATATCAAATAATATCATTAACACCTCATGAAAGCAAATTTTGCTACATATCTTTCAAAAGTGACTACAGCAGTATATAGACAGGGAACTGCCAAAAAATCAAGCCAGATTCAGAAGGGGGCATGGAACCAGGGACATGTTTGCTGATGTCAGATGGATATTGGCCAAAAGCAGAGAATATCAGAAAAAAGTCTATATATGCTTTATTAACTATTTAAAGGCATTGATTGTGTGGATCCCAACAAATTATGGATAACATTGCCAAGATTGGGAATACCAGAATATTTAATTTAACTGACAAGGAAGCTGTATATGGACAAGGATACATTAGTTTGAAAACAAGGAATCACTGCCTGTTTTTAAAGAAACGAAAGATGTGTCTCAGTGTTGTATACTTTCACTGTACCTCTTCAATCTCTATGATGGGCAAATAATCTGAGAAGATGGACATTATGAAGAAGAATGTAGCAGTAGGATCAGAGGAAGACTCATTAACAACCTGCATTTATGCAGATAACACAACTTTGCTCGCTGACAGTGAAGACAATTTGACACATGTACTGATGAAGATTAAAGAACACAGCCTTCAGTATGGATTGCCCCTCAACATAAACAAAATAAAAATCCTTACCACTGGGTCAGTAAGCAATTTCATGATACATGGAGAAAAGATTGAGGTTGTCCAAGATTTTGCTTCATTTATTTCTATCATAAACACTCATGGAAGCAGGAGTCAAGAAATCAAAAAATGAATTATATTAGGAAAAGCTGTTGTACAAGAACTCTAAAAGTGTTGAAAAGTAAGGATGTCACATTGAAAATGAAGGTGTGCCTGACTTATGCCACAGTATTTTCAGTTCCATCATATGATCGTAAAAGCTGGACATTGAATAAGGGAGACAAAATTGATGCTTTTGGATGATGGTTCTTAATATAAATATTGAATATATCATAGACTGCAAAAAGGACAGAATCATCCTAGAAGTGCAACTAGAGTGTTCCTTGGAAGCAAAGATGTCTAGACTGTGCCTTATGTATTTTGTACATGTAGTCAGGAGGGATCGATACCTGGAGAAAGACATCGTGTTTTGAAGAGTGGTGGGTGAATTAAAAAAAGGAAGATCCTCAAGTAGATGGATTGTTGCAGAGTCCGCAACAATGAGATTAAGCATATAAAAGATCGTGTACCTGGCACAGAGTTGGAGAGTGTTTCATTCTGTTGTACACGGGGTTGCTATGAGTCATACTCAATTCTATGACATCTAACAACAGCAACAATATAATCTATTAAGACTAAAGTAGCAGTATGTCTATAAAGGGCTGGGATTTAGCTCAGTTGGTAGAGTGCTGCGCTGCAGTCTCTGAGGTCCTGAGTTCAATTCTCAGCACCGCAAAAATGGGAGAAGGACCTGGCAATCCACTCCCAAGGCAATCCCGAAAAGGTCAGTCATTGAAAACCCTATGAGGGTCACTATGAGTCGGATAACGACTCGACAGCACCTAACAACAAAAACAAGGTCTATAAAAGTATACGTCTTATTTAATTAAAAATAGTTTATTAGTAAAAGCATGCTAAGAATTATCTGAGCCTTCCAAATATCATATTTTTTCTTGTGGAGTTTCTTGGCTCAGTTGTGGTAGATAGTGACTGATCAAGGTGGTACATACTAAAAGTTAGGGTGGCTGTGTAAAATTCTTAAGGTAATACAAGAATGAAGTTTGTAACATTGATTTTCTCTTCCTTTCATCAAAGATTTTTTCACTAGTATGCAATCTTCTTTGACAGCATTTTACCTACATAAGCAGTTGCTTCAAAATTGGAGTTAATTTTCTCTAATCATAGTATTGCTTTACCAAATGTTTATGCAATATTTTAAATATTTTGATGTTATTTAAATAAAATGTCAAGTATGCCAACCAGTAATAGATACTATCTGAAGAGATTACCTTCTTTGTTCTTCCATATGAAGCGACTCCTCATCCATTAGTTTATCATGTGAGTATAGCAATTCAGCTATGTTTGTAAGCTTCATTTCTAATTCTCATTCTTTCACTATTTGTGCCACATCTGCAGTTACTTCCTACTTTGAAATCTTGATTTCCTGTAAGTCATCCATGAAGGTTAGAATCATTTTCTCCCAAAATCCTGTTAATGTTGATACTATGATTTGCTCCAATGAATTATAAATGCTCTAATGACACCTACATTAGTGAACCCTTTCCAAACAATTTTCAGTTTATCTGTACCAGATTCATCATAAGAATCACTATCTGTGGGAGCTGTATCTTTACAAAAATAATATTTTTAAAATAATAAGACTGGAAATTAAAAAAAACTCTGGTCTATGGGCTGCAGCATGAATATGTTAGCAGTCACATAAATAATATTAATCTCATTACTAATCTCCATCAGATATCTTGAATGGCCAAGTGCATTGTCAATGAGCAGTAATATTTTGAAAGAAATTGTTTTTCTCAGCAGTAGTTCTCAACAGTGGGTCTAAAATATTCAGTAATCTATATCATAAAATTATGTGCTGTCATGCAGGCTCTCGTTCCATTTACAGAATTCTTTGCACTTTTATGTTGTGGAGATAAACTGTTCCACTGGAACTTCTCTCCTCTCTTAGTCCTCATAGAATTGACAATTTGGGTCCATGCTGTGGACCAGGCTTTGGCTTAGGGGGAATGTTGATCTTTGATCCAGAGCACTAAAGCTTTCTCCATATGAGCAATAAGGCAATTTGCTTTCACATCATGTATGTCCAATGGAAGAGCAATCATGTTCAAGAACTTTTCCATTGTATTCACAACTTGGCTAACTGAATGATGCAAGACACCTCATTGTCAGGCTGTGCTAGCTATCAACATACTTTCCTCACTAAGCTTACTTACTTCTAGATTTTCATTTAAAGTGAGAGATATATGACACTCACCAGAACACACAGAGGACATTGAAACATTATTCACTGGCCTAAGTTCAGTATTTTGGTGTCTTCGGAATTAGGGAAGCCCAAGGGGAAAGGAAGAGATGGGGGAATGGTCAGTTGGTGGAACATTCGGAACACACGTATTTACTTCTTAGGTTTACCATCTTTTGTGAGCTGAATTTGTGGCACCCCAAGTAATTACAATAATAAAATCAATATCAAGCAATTCCGATAGCAAGACCAAGGATTAAAGTTAAATCAGTGTGTGACATGGTGATACATACCATTGGAAAAATAGTGTATATAGCCTTGCTTGATGCAAGATTGCCAGACATCTTTAATTTGTAAAAAAATGTTCAACGTCTTCAAAGTGTAATAAAGTGAAGCAAAATCAAAGGAAATATGGCTGCATCTCCAAATATAGCTATACTGAGAGGGCATCAACATATGAATATTGTGAAGAAAATAATACAGTCTTTAGACTGCCTCTTAGACACTTAAATTTAAATTATTCATATTTAGATAATATTCATATTTAGATAATAATTTAGATAAAATTATTTATATTTAGACAATTAGACAAAAACTGAAAAATGTGAAATCATTTAAAACACACTATAATCAGTTATTTCTCATTTTAAATTATATAGACGTTCCTAGCTCCTCTATAAAGATCATAGTATCAGAGTATCTTAGTTTGCCTTTGGATATCTGTACATAGATTTATATTTTCTTATAAAATTTGGTAGAAATTGGTTTTGCTTTAGTCACAAAAGCTAGGAATGTTGTTGGCATAATCTTATAATTAAATTCCCATTTATAGAAATTCTAGTGTTCAAATTGAAAGTGTTCTATTTCCATAAAACTTCAATATGTAGAATCTTATTATCCATGTTACTACTCAAATGTTAAAATGCTCAGACTGTGAAAACGTAGTTATATAGTCAATTTCCATTTAAGAAAAGAGCTTTAATAGAGGCATCAAATGTGCTATTTACTGCATTAGTACATTTGCTATTCATCTTGAAAGAAACTTTTTACCTCCTTTTATGTTAACCAGTATATTAAGGACAATTATAGAAAGGCTCACTTAGTTTTTAGATCAAAATGCATTGTAGTAAGTCAATTATCCTGGTCAAGTTGTGCTTTGAAATGAGGTACTGTGTTTGGAGGGCATTCAGGTATAACTTTGTCCTGATTTTAGAAATTTCACAACCTCCCTCACAGTAAGTTGATCACATGGTATAAGTCTTACTGCACCACCAGAAGCATCTACTTTCTCTTCTCCTTTTTATACCTGTACCTCATTTCTTCAGCACCTTCTGTAAAATGGGAAATATCAAATTAAAATCTGAAAATAAACAATTCCATGAATTGTTAACATATTGATCAGCCAAAGAACATGTGTTCTTTTAAATATATAAGGATATAATTTAGAACAAGGCTTATTCTTTAGGATTTTATTTTAATATATTTAGGAGTGATGCAATTAATTGGATCAAGCTACACTCTTTCCTTCATATATTATGTGTGTGTGTGTGTGTGTGTGTTTGCCACATGCACACACATACAGCCACAGTGAGGGAGAAGTGTTAAGACAGGGAGAGAGAGAGAGAGAGAGAGAGAGAGAGAGATTTTCTTACTCCTTTCATTGCCATTTTAGGTTCTGAGAATTCCAAGATGGTCTGCCTCTTGCTTGTTATGAGCTCTTCATTTGTCAGAGAAGATAAGACATGAGCCAGAAATATTTAAATGATGGGTTCTGTACGAATTTGTCTACACAAAGAAAATAATATGTGCTTCAGTAAAACAGAGAAAGTCAGAATATATGTTCTTCTAGAGAGTAGAAAAGAAAGTCACGAAGGAATTCAGAAAAAAGTTATCTGTGAGTAAAGAATTAAAGAGAGACCTGTTCTTTGTCCCAGTTAGTAGAATATAAACTCTAAATTCCTGCACTTTCCCAGTACAGGAGTAACTTTGTTATTTATCATGGATGCCTGGACAAAGTTAGGGAAAAGTTATTCAATGATATTTTTTTAAAAGTAGAGTAAGGAAGACTAAATTCAGGACCATAGTGATAGATATAGGAACAAAAAAGAGCAATGGAATTTTTTTGGTGAGGGTAAATAATTAGGGTAAACTCTGAATACAGCATAGGTAAGTGGGGATTTATAAATAAGGAACATAGTGGAGGTTCCTGGACAAAAAACATACTGAGAGGAAACATGAAGAGTAAATGAGAATTGGCTAATCTAATGATAAATTTGCTGAAGACAGGCCAGGTTGATCAAGCATCATGTAGCGTACATCAGGGTGATCAAGATATTAAAGGGAGAGTGGTCTTGCTAAACTCAATTGTACAGATCCCTTGCTGAAACTGGATCTTATAAGGAAGTGCACTTGTGAAACTAGACCTAGAAGTTTCAAGAGCCTGACTAATGTTTGTCCACACACAGAATCCTCGTAAATTATACCTGATAGTTATTTTTTCCAGTTTCACTGAGATACAATTGAGAAATTAAAAATTTATGTATTTAAAGTATAAAAGGTGATATTTTCATATATATTATACACCGTAAAATATGTAATACATGTATGCAATGATCAAATTAACATATATATATATATATATATATATATATATATATATATATATATATATGTTGTTTGTTGTTAGGTGCCGTCGAGTCGGTATCCGACTCATAGAGACCCTCTGTACAACAGGGGAAACACTATTGTCAGTGCTTCTCTGCTGTTCATAGGGTTTTCAATGGCAGATTGATTTTTGGGAGGGGGTTGCCAGGTCCTTCTCCCAAGCCTACAGCTTCTCCCACCCAGGTACTAACCAGACCCGACCCTGCTTAGCTTCCAAGATCTGACGGGATCAGATGCCACAGGGCTATAGCTGAAGATATATATATATATATATATATATATATATATATATATATATATATATATATATCGCCTCATACTGCTATCATTTTGTTTGTGAAAGGAGAATATATTCAAACTATACTCTTGGGGGCTGGAATTTAGCTCAGTTGGTAGAGCACTGCTCTGTAGTCTCTGAGGTCTCAGGTTAGATTCCCAACACCCCCAAAATGGGAGAAGGATGTGGCAATCCACTCCCTAGGCAATCCCTAAATAATCAGCCATTGAAAATGCTATGAGGGTCGCTAGGAGTCAGATATGACTCAATGCCACCTAACAACAACAACAACAGCAACAACAATTCTCTTAGAAAGGTTCAAGTGTATAATCCATTATTATTAACTGTAGTCAACATGCTATGCATTAGGTCTCCAGAATTTAATCATCTTATAACTGAGAGTTTGTCTCACCTCATAGTTTATGCTAACATATTGACTCAGGTTGGAGGCTGGGTATGACAAAAAGAAAATCTATATTATTGAATGGTTGGGCTTTGGTCAACCACTGGGTCAGTGGTTCAATTAACTATGCCTATGGACTAATGTTGCAAATAAAGAGACCAAAATTCAAGTCAATCTCCTGGGTTTTCAGCATTCCAGGCATATTTTCTCACACATATAACAGGAAGAGATTATATCCCTAAAGATATGGAAGTTCTTATTTTTTACCTCCAAGACTTTGCCTTTTGTCTCCCTTCCTTTGAATCTGGTTTGAATTTGCATCTTTTGCTATTTAAAAAATGCATAAGTATAGACTTTCAAGTTCCTTGAGTTGTTCTAGTATATTATTGAACTTGAGACTAGCTATGGAAATAATTCATTAACTTGTACCCAGTTGATCTCATGTATAAGGACTTTAAGATTTTTTGAACTTCCAGATGATGGTTAAAATAACAACAGTCTTGTGAGACTGTGCAGTTTGCCTAACTCCTGCATTGCGCATTTAGATTTCAGTTGATAAACTTGTGGATATAGGTAGTTAGATAGCCACATGGCAATTGGAGAAACTTCATATTTTATAATTCATTCCTGAAACAATCTGTCGTTGAAAACCCTATGAATAGCAGAAAAGCACTGACAATAGTGCCGGCTATGGCACAAAGTTGGTGAGTATTTTGTTCTGTTGTACATAGTGTCACTATGATTTGGACCTGATTTGGCACCACCTAACAACAATCTTGAAATACCAAGCCTTTTAGATTGTTGATGGGAAAGTGTGTACTCAGAATAGGTCATCATATTTTATATTTAGTTATTTTCTCTTTTCAGACCTATATTAAATTCTCAGTTGAGTCTAATAAAACTACAGGGAGAATTATGGAATCATAATAAATAAAATTATAAGGAAAGTTTAAATGAAAACTGTATTAGGGCCCTAGAACATAAAACAATAGAACTGGGGCTATTTGGTAGAGATAAATTGGATTAATTCATCCATGCGACCTCTTCCTGCAATGCTTTTTCTGTTCTGCATAGCTTATTAAACTAAAAGCTAAATTAAGGATTTGCTTGAAACTATGAGTCTGAGTATGATTTTGATATAATTTAGTAGGTGTTGTTTTGGAAATGAATCCTATGGGAAAGAATGGGGTATGACGTATCAATTATTAGATGTTCAGCATAACAGTGTTTCTAGAAGCTGTAGTTGACTACTAATAAGTATCTTGAGGCCAGTAGTGACTTCCACTTTTCCCAGATATCATCTTGACCTTACTAGTTTTGGATTCTCCCTTAGAGTATACTTCTGAAGGAATTTTGAGAAGTCATTCCTGAGGGGAACTATATATAGGGTCTGTCAAAATAGGCTGAATGTGTCTGTAAGTCAGTATTGACCCACCTCATGACTTTGACATGTTGAGTAACTAAAACTTGACTGTATATTTAATCAGAGAAATAGGCAAGAAGATAAAAAGTAGTGATAATTTCTAAGCAGGGAAGAGATGATGTACTACAAAGGGGTTAGGTTTTGGCTATTTTAAGTTCATCAGGGAAGATTTCTAACAGGATCTAACATTTAAACTAAGACTGGGATGGTAATAAAGCCTGAGAAAATTGGAGAATATGTCAGACAGAAGACCTTTCAACTATAAAGACTCTGAGGCAGGGATGACTTGACATATTCAGAGAAAATAAAAGCTACTGTGACTTGAATATGGTGAATAAGAAGAAAATGAAAGGTCAAAAAATGTAAGCATGAAGTGATATGTAGGTCTGTCTATGACATAAAAAAGAGATACTGATTTTTATCTCCATGGATTTTAAACAAATGGATTTTAATGGATTTTAAACAAATGGATTTTAAACAAATGGATTTTAAACAAATGGATTTTAATGGATTTTAAACAATGGATTTTAAACAAGTAGTATGACTTTTTTACTTTTTAAAAAGATAAATTATAACAAATAGATAATAGGACAGTATAAATGGAAGAAGGGAATCTATCCCATCTTAACACATAAGACATAAAAGCAGTTTGGACTGTAGTAATTATATAATAAGAATGGAAACTGTAAATACTCCAAATTTGTACATTCTTTCATAAAGGATTTGGTAGTAGATGCATGTGAGGAGTAAGGGAAAGAGATGACTTAAATACAACTCTAAGTTTTGGGGGTTAGTAGGATCGTTTAGTCCTGAGAAGAACATGGGAATAAGATATGTTGAGTTGTAGGGATTTTTCACACATGCACATGCAAAAATAGATTGTTGTACAACCTATAACTATATGCATAAAATATGCATAAATATAATATAGAATTTTAAGAACTAACTATTATGGTTTCTCTTGTATTCACAGAATAAATGGATAAGGAAGAAACAGCATCAATATAAACTAAGAAGTGAAATCAGGTGAGTAAAAGAAAAAGATCTGGATGGTATCTCATTCTGGAGATAAGTGTTCTAATAAGTGCAGGGGCTTTGTCAACATTGTCAAGAACTTATACTAAAGAAGAGAAAAGTAGTTACCTGTTCTGTTGACATAAGATTACTTATGACAATACATGAGAAGTTTGATTTACTGGTAGGAATGGAAGCTATATTGAATTGGGAAAACATAATCATAAGCAGTAAGTTCAGGGAAGCATGATTTTTTTTTTCTTTTTGGTACTTCGGGGTTGAACTTAGGGCCTGACACATAATTTGCAAGTGCTCTACCACTGGGCTTCACCCCCAGCCTGTCTTTCATTTTATTCATTTTTTATTTTGAGAAAAGATCTCATTAAGTTTCAAAGGTTGCCTCTGGTCTTGAACTCCCAATCCTCCTGCCTTCATCTCTTGAGTCACTGGGATTACATGGGTGTGCCACCATGTTAGCTCTACTGAAATGTTTTAACAGGAAAAAGACTAAATAACAGTGCAATGATTGGAGCAGCCTGTAGGATTGAAGTTCAAGTTTCCATTTATTTACTTTGACTAATAAGAGATATGAGAGGATATTTGCATATGGGGTTTGCATACTGGGATATTTGCATTTCTGTGATACATAAGTTATATGTATTAATTGCAAAGGAAATTCCCTGACAATTTATGTGGGATGGGTACAGAAATTAAGAAAGGATTTTCATTTGGATATGCCAGATACTGTTTCTTTGTAAAAGAAAGGAATATAGTTAGTGAGTATACTGAGAAGAAAGCTTTAGACATGATAGTAGAAAAATTAAGGATTTCTTATTTGTCATTTGACTTATGAAGAGAGGTAACTGTGGGAGTCATTGGATAACCCCTTAGTCTTGTTCTTTCTGTTATAACTCAGAGAAACCAAAAAGTGAATCGTGATAAGGTTTTTCTTTTTCTGACTTTGAAAGATGATGGCCAAGAAATTCAAGCTGGAATCCAGATTTCTCTTTATCTCATGAAATAGCAGCTGACATGAGTTTGAAAGTCTGATGTGACTTTCCATGTAGCTGAATGATGAAATTCTGATGAATGAGATTGCAGTGATTCCTAATACTTATGATGTGGAATTGGGTTAAACTTTGTAAGTTAAGAGCATCACTCTCCACAAGTATGTCTTTGCCTTACTTTGTACTCCAGACATCAGCTCAAGAATCCATATTGACAACAAATTCAGGGGATTTTACCCTACCTGTCCAGGCACAAAAATTTGCTAGAATAACTTACAGAAATCAAAATAGTACCATATATATGATTCAAATTTTATTGTAAGATAAGATACAAATTAGAGCCAGCTAAATGGAGAGATGCATAGGTCACAGTGTGGTAGAGTTCCAAAAGTGCAGTATCTTGGTCCTCACGATACATTAGCTTTTAACACATCAATGTGTGACAAATTGGGGACTATTACCAACAAGGAAGTTCACACAAGTTTCAGGGTCCAGGGTTATTATGGGGTCTTTATTGCATAAGCATTATTAATCAAACCTTTGTTCAATATACCTATTTCCTTGAACTAAATTTCTAATTCTCTCCCCTCCTGGAAATTTTGACTGAAATATATGAATCAAAGAACCAACACTATATTCACATACTTGGTCTTTCTGTCATGGATAGCCTCCATCCTGAGTCATTTTGATTGAGTAAGCAATATAAGGGCCCAACATGAGCCTTCTTAATACCAGAAAGTATGAATTTCAGCGTCCCGCCACAGATTACAAAGACTCTCTTATCACCCAAGACATTCTAAGGATTTAGAGACTACTTGCCAAGTATCTTCCAAATTCTTTATTCCAAAGGTTTGGTTTTTACTTCCTAGAACAAAGAATAAAGATGAGCCCAATCTTTTATAATACAGAGCTATGATTTAAAAAGTGTGGTTTTGCTGAGCTCTGAGGATCAAGCCTGTGATCTCAGTGATGTGGGGAGCAGAGGCAGGAGGATTGGAGGTTTGATGCCAGAGGCAGCCTGCATAACTTAGTGAGACTCCAATTCAAGATAAACAATGAAAAATAGCCTGGGTTTGCAGCCCAGTGACAGAATATTTGCAAATTATGTGCAAGGCCTTGGGTTCAACCCACAAGTACCAAATAATAATAATAGTAATAATAATAATAATAATAATAATAAGAAGAAGAAGAAGAAGAAGAAGAAGGTGTAGTGCTTCTTGTGAATCAATCTAAAAGGAGTTATTTTATCCAGAAGTAAACCATTTTGTCCTGATAACTTTTGTGATTCTTCTTGATTCCATCTTAAATATTAGATCTAGAGCTCTAACAACCATCTTGGAGCAATAGTTGACATTGAGGATGAAAGCCACACACTAAAAGGAGACCTAAAAAAATGACCCATGAGCTAAATTTAGTTCATCCGTGATTTGTATATAGATATTTATAGGAATCTAGTCCTAACTATATTCATGTTGTTAAAACTACTTTTGTGCTACACAGGAGAACTGACTATCCATGACAAAAGCAGAAGAGAATAGCTGTGAATGTACTGCAAACACTAAAATATTTCCTGTATGCCCCCTTAAGTTTTCTTACCTTGATCTAGAATGATGGAAGAGAAAAGTCAATGAGTCTACATCCTTGGTCATTATGGTTCCAGGTTACTTTCAGCTAAAACAGAAATATACTTCCAGTTTGTTCATTATTTTTCTTTCTGTATGCATCTTTGTGTATATGCATATATGTGATAGTAAATTTTGATTGTCAACTTGGTTGTATTCAGAGACACCTAGGAGATTAGTCAAACATACCATTGGCTTTGTCTGTAAGGGTTTTTCTAAGACTTTTAGATCATGAGTTGTTATTAGGTGCCATCAAGTCAGTGTCCAACTCATATTGACCCTACCTATAACAGGTAAAACACAATTAGTGTTTCTCTGCTATTCATAGGGTTTGCAATGGCTGATTGCTTTTTGGGTGTGGGTTGCTGGGTCTTTCTCCCAAGCCTACAGCACCTGGTGTTCCCATGCAGTCTCCCTGCCAGGTACTAATCATGCCTGGCACTGCTTAGCTTCTGAGATCTGAAAGGATCAGATGCCACAGTGGTGTGGCTGTAGGCTTAGATCATGAGTGTTCTGACAATCAAAAGTTTTGTCTCTTGATAGATTCAAAATTTGAATAGACTATTGGGAGATAGTGTAACTGTAGAAGCTAGGTCCTAGTGGGAGGAAGTGAGTCACTAAGGATGTGCTTTGAAGGGTATATCTTGGCCCTGGCCTCTTCCAGTTACCTCTTTCTGCTTACTGGCTGTCATAAGACAAGCAAATTTGTTCTACTTCTCCCTTCTACCATGACGCTCTGTTTCACCACAAGCCCAGAGCCAATGGAGCCATTGACCATTTAGTAAAACCTGTGCAGCCGTGAGCAAAAATAAATCCTTCCTCTGCTTTTTCCTCAGGGACTTTGTCACAGTGGTGAAAAGGGATTAATTCAATGTATGTATGTGTTTAGTTGAATGAAGCCAAATCCCATCTATACTAATATATCTGTTGTCTAGCAGATTTGATGCCTAATGCTTAAAAAAGAGTTTTATATTTAAAAATATACATTTACATGTTACAATATTAGTAATTTTGCATATGTCATTTATTTTACTCTTAGATTTTAAGAACTTTTTGAAAATTTATCTTAAAGTCTCATTTTGTAAGTATCCATTAGACAACTGCTAATTAGAAGGAAAAAGTGGTAAGAAATTTTAAGACAACTATTAATATCCTTCCTTTTCCTCTAAAATGATTTTCTTGATTTTCAATAAGCCAATATTTGATGTGATCCAAAAGTATTATGAGAATATAATCATTATTGTAAATATCCAACTACTATGTATAAATTCTACTAATTACCATATGTCAAGTTTTCAATCTCCTTACTTAGTAACAACTTACCATTTTATTTATCTATGACTGGTGCTAGAGATAATGTTTTTAGAAGAATACTATGACTTCATGTAATAATCAGTTTTCTAATATTTTTTCTAAAATATTATTAACATCTGGGAGGGAATTTGATTGACATTGAACAAATGTTACATTAAGTGTTAATGTTACTATATCTTGCAGTGGAACGAATAACATCCGAATCTATATCAGGCCAATGCTGTGGTTACAAGAATTTATTATAGTAACTCAGCATAGTTCCCTAATTACACATTTATTTAACCAATTAAGCATAAAAGTGGCATTTTTGTCAGAGATATGATATATGACCTGAGCATAATTTGGTTAATGAGGAACAAGAAATGCCTGCTAAGTAGGGCAGGTATTCTGTTAGCAGAGACTGCTAATTACCTCTGACATATGTCAGATTGAATAGATTTATCTAAAAAAATGCTGAATAGAGATATCATGTTGAAAATGGAACTATATATAAAATGTTTATAAACACTTAGCTCTAGGAAGTTTTTAAAAGTTTGCTGTAGACAGTAGTTGCAGACACTGTGCAAATCCTCCTGAGTACCAAGTCAATGATAAATAACTACTTCCATTTCAGGTTTTTGTCTGTTATGAACTTCTAGAGAAAAAAATCTTTACTTTCACTTTCTAATTATCCTGACTCCCAAAAGAATGCACCCACAAAATCCCTTGGCTTAAGTTGAAGCCAAGTCTTAACTCATAAAATCCTTTTAACTCCCTCAATTCTTTCTTCTTTCTTATAAATGGAAAGATAATCAACATTTTACCTGAGGATGAGAAAATTATTGAAGATAACAAAGTTTTTGAAAGCTTCTTATAGGACTTCAGTGTAGTCCCTTATTGCTGGGTGACAATTAATAGAAGTATAAACAAGTCCTGGAAATGTGAGTTGTGTATTTAAGAAGATTTTTACCAGAAAATACAAAACACAAGATTTTAAAAAACAAAAGAAATTCTGAAGTGCAGGTATTTATCTCAATTGATGAAAAAAAGAAAAAAATTCTAATGATTTAGATTATTTTACTGAAGTACTTCAGTATGATTTTTTAGGGTCTAGATTTATGACTTTCAGCAATCTGCATTGCAGCATGTGGAAATTATCTACCTAAAGTATCAATTATGAAACATTTACTTGTCTTATTTAATTTTGTTATGGAACTTTTAAATAAGACTTTTTTTAAAAGTTACTATAAGGAAGCATTGTAGCATAGAGTAATGAGATTGTAACATCACAGTTCTTAATTCTTGCTAGATGTATCATATCAGTCAACTTATATTTTATATTTAATGTTTATTTCATAGCATGCACTATATATCAGAAGAGCAGGAAACAGTACTAATAACTTGGTCTTTTCATGTTTTTTTTTTATGTTGCTGAAAATGACTATGATATTTTTTATCTATGGACAAACAAGTTTAAGGTCCTACAAAATTTTCCTTCCACTTCCATTTCTGCTATTGGATCCAATAACATTATTTACTTATTTATTTCATTACTAAACCTGACTTGAGCTGGGATTTAGCTCAGTTGGTAGAGCGCTGCGCTGCAGTCTCTGAGGTCCCAGGTTCAAGTCCCAGCACCACAAAAATGGGAGAAGGATGTGGCAATCCACTCCCAAGGCAATCCCGAAACAGTCAGCCATTGAAAACCCTATGAGGGTCGCTCTGAGTCGGATACCGACTCGATGCCACCTAACAACAACAACAACAAACCTGATTTAATTTCAGTTCTTTTAATTAGTAACTTTTTTAGTTGGCTTCATCACGACGTTTCCATACGTATGTCATTGTACATTGGTCACGTTCATCGCCCCCATTACCCTCTCATGACTCCCCTTTCTCCCACTGATGCCCTTCCTCCTCCACAATGTTCCCCTTTCTGTTCACATGTCTTTTTCATGTGTACGTACAGAGAGTGCCCCCCAAAAATATATACACATTTTGGTACAAAATCCTTCCATTTTGCTGATTAAATAATATTTTTTACTTGTTCTGCTAACTTGTGTCTCACATGGATATGAATGTCATACTGTGTATTGTTACTGTAAACCAATTCAGTTTCAAAGTAATACATTCATAACATCCCTTAAATTGTGTATACATTTTTGCCACTCCTAGCATATCTCCAGATTCTGCCTTTGAAAACAAAACCTGTGATATTTCTCTTCTTTTCCTTTGTTACCCTTTCTTATCCCTTCTCCCTTCATATTGTTGATGTTGTTGTTGTTAGGTACCTTCGAGTCGGTATCTGACTCATAGCGACCCTCATAGGGACCCTCATAGGGTTTTCAATGGCTGCCTGTTTCAGGATTGCCTTGAGAGTGGATTGCCAGGCCCTTCTCCCATTTTTGCAGTGCTGGGAATTGAACTCCGGACCTCAGAGACTACAGCGCAGCGTTCTACCCACTGAGCTAAATTCCAGTCCCCCTTCATATTAGTTGATTTAAATAACTTCTTTATAATTTGCTTGATATATTGAAATACAATAAATCATCATTGATTCTATAAGTTTATTACAATAAAATGACACATATTTATATAAAATAATCCTTTCTGCATTCCTATTTCATACTTCCTCTCAACACAAAACAAAATGACAGTAATTTCTCTTAAACATACAGCACATTTAATTTGTACAAAATATATTGTGGGATGAACAAGAATTGCCATCATATGTCAGCCTCACAATTAGTTTCGTTAGATGCAGTTATTTCACAAAATAATAAACTATTCCCATATTTTTCATGTTTATATACCAAATTTTGTTTGAGTAAATTAATATACAGAAATAAATATTAAGTATTTAAAAATTTGTATTTGTTGTTGTTGTTAGGTGCTGTGGAGTCGGTATACGACTTATAGCAACCCTCATAGGGTTTTCAATGGCTGACTGTTTTCGGGATTGCCATGGGAGTGGATTGCCAGCTCCTTCTCCCATTTTTGTGGTGCTGGGAATTGAACTCGGGACCTTAGAGACTGCAGCGCAGCACTCTACCCACTGAGCTAAATACATAATTCAAATTGAGGCATGATTTAAATATGAAAATTTAAATACTAAAATATCATGTTTTATGCTTTGTTCTTTGTAATTAGTTCTCCCCATTGGTAAAATAATGTTTATTATAATCCAATTACTTTATTTTTATTTTATTTTCCTTTAAGATAACAGTAGGTAAAACTGATCATGGAATTAAAGCAATTTTATAGTTATGTTATTATACATGTTAGAAATATCAATTTTTGTAATACACATAATGAAATTTCATATTAGTGTATGCAGTGTATTATAATAGTGTACCAAAACCTCAAATCATTTCTAATTCCTATTTTATGAAAAAATGTAGTATGCTTACCTGAAAAATAATAAAAGCATCAAACTCTGATTTCGTACATAAAAAATCTTCTCAATATTTATTTTTCTTGTGATAAATTAAGAAAATTATTTTCTTAATTCTCTCCATTTATTATTTCCTAATCACATTTTATTGAAAATCTATGACTGATATCTTGGCACTATTGCTAATTGAGACAAATTAGTGCAGGCTGTCTAGAAACAACTTGACAAGTTTTAGCTTTTGTCTGAATTCCATGAATGGTAAGTGTTAAGTGCATTTTTAGCTATCTCTACTATCTGGCCATAACCAAACTGTTCATATTTATTTCCTATTCCTTCTCAACCAGATCCTTCAGCTCTATAAACTCAAAGATGTGAATTCTGATTATTCCAGGTTCTGCTTGCATTCTTAAGTTGTATATCTATCTGAAACTTCTCTATAATGAATCATTTAAAACCACACTTACTTCTGAAAATCTCTTTTCTCACTTTTTCTTGGAATCATTCATGTTTGGATACTTCTAACTCCATCATCTGTAGAAATTACAAACTTTCTCCATAAAATTCAGCAATGGATCTTTTAAGTCCATAGCTACTTCTGAATTCCTTTTAGTGATACTGTGTTTATCTCCTAAATATTTTATGGTCTCTGGAGGGGAAGAACAATCTACTCTTGTCTTCTATCTCCTACTGTGATGGTTGAAATAGTGTCCCTTTAGGAATTGCCCAGTAGTACCTGCCTGAAACTGTGTTATAAGACAAACATTACTATTGTCATTTTTTTCACTTTTTTATTTTTCAAAATATGTAATATTTCAGTTGAAATTATACCCAATTTTTTTAAAAGTGGGGTATTGGCTTTTCTTTTCTAGACTTTTAAATATTGATATGTCCATGACTAGCATTTTTTCTTCCCCGTCTGTACTCTCCATTTACTCCCCTATTTCCTTGTTTTAAGTAATAATTAATGGAAAGAGACATAAATGTATGAAGTTGGAAAGAAGAAAAAAGAGTATTTTTTAAATTTATTGCTATTTTTAAGTTGGTATAAAGGTAGAGAGTTGTGACAGAAAAGATTGTAAGTAAATGTAAATAGAAACTTTTGAAAGATGACAAAAGATCTAAAATCAATGTAGACAATATTGTTAGGGAGCAGGTAGGCATGAGCAGCATGGAAAATGAGCATCCCAGGGAATAAAAGCATGGGGCCAAATTCCTGTAAGCCTATTATTAGGCATAAGGAATCTTTAAAAAAGAGTCACCAGTTGATCATGGAGAAGTACATGTTGCATTGATATCAAGTGAGAAAGCACAGGAAAACCAGTTCTGCAGGAGTTCCATCCTAATGCTATCTAGACTGCCAGATGAACAATAACAACAAAACAAATACAGAAAGACCCACCTTCAGCCAATAGGCTGCTGACTCTCCTTTGAGCAGCCTTCCCTATGGTCTGTCTCCTTGTTTTCTTAGTAAACTTACTTCTCTTTCTATTTTACAAACTGACTCCAGACTTTCACTTCTCCACCATTTCTTGTTAAATTCTTCTAAACAAGGGAATAAGAATTGAGTATAATTTTTCTACAGTATCTTTGCTGCTACGATTCTGATCACTTCAGGTAGTATTTCTGATATTTCCCTGAGTTCAGGTCTCTGTTACAACTCCTCAGAATGTTTCTAAACATCTTTTTGCTTTGTTCTTTCTTGAAGGCACATACTTCATTTTTTGGGGGGGGACCTAGCACGAGGATGTGAGGCAACTGAGGCTTCTGCCCAGTGTTACTCCCTTGTGCAATCCTAAAGCTTCCTTGCTTCTACCTGAATTCCCTATGGCCCTAAGGGGTGAAAAGGACTGAACAAATCTGGTGGTAACCTATCTGTTTCCATTTCCTTCCTAAACAGGCTTTTCAAATGGAAGGGTACTCCTCCTCTTAAAACAACAGATCTTGTTCAAGGCTAAACTTTTGGGGGGCTTGAGGGCTTGTAAAGGAAAAGTCCAAATATTTCATTCTGCAAGGGAGAAAAGCCACAGGGTCCACCTCCTGCTGTTTCCCTCTTCCTGGTGAAAGTACTCTTAGCTTTACACTAGTGTCAAAGAATATTTGTTGTTGTCAGGTGCCATTGGGTCTAGTCCAACTCCTAGCAACCCTACATACAACATAATGAAACACTCTCCAACACTGTGCTATTCCCAGCATTATGTCAGTGCTTCTCTGATACTGATAGGGTTTTTAATGCCTGATTGTTTCGAGAGTGTTTTGGGATTGGGCTACCAGGTCCTTCTTCCAATTTTATGATTCTGAAGATTGAACCCAGGGCCTTAGAGAGCACATGCAGTACTCAATCAACTGAGCTAAACCCTAGCCCTTACCAAAGAGAGCTTTCTTAACTTTATATATCCTGTTCCTGGGTTCTATGGAACATGTCAATAAGAGGAACAACTGAGGAACATCTCAATAAAGACTGTTTCACTGATGTTCTAAGCCACTCTCTTTCCTACAAAATATTTATCTGAGACTCTATCACGGAGAATCAACTTCAGGGTGACCCTCAAAGGAGCTAATAATCTCTTAAGGGCCTCATTCTAGATCCCAAATGCTGTCAGAACAATGAAATTACCTCATTAACTTTTGCCTTTTTTGACTCTTTGCCTATCTGGCTCTAAAATGGTGATTTACCTGGCTAGATCTCAAAGCTCTCTTTCTCTCCATTCTCTTTCCTTACATATCTTCTTGGAAACTGTCGGGGAAGTTATTTTCACTTTTATAATTATAAAACTATCTCCAAACACTAATCTCTGCTAGATCTGAGTCCACATGTAACAGTGTTATAACTGCCTTGCCTACTGGTAGGTTCTGCCTTCTTGACTAGAATCCTTTACAAACTGTATATTGCTACTTTGAATAGCTTTGGAAGGCACATAAGAGCCAAAATGTTTACATATAGTTCTAATCTTTATGGTGTTCCCTCTACGCTACAAGAAAGGGGTCACTTCTCTCCTCTTTAAAAAAAAGAAAAAAAAAAAAACAAAACAACAACAGCAAAAAGCTATTAGAGCTATGGATTTGAATGTTAAAGATCCTCTTGTTTTCCACAACATCCAGAGCCCTTAAACCTTTTAAAATATTTCTTGGGATTCTAAGGAAGCAAGTAAATCTGTTCACATCGCTTTGACACTAAAATAAATGTAGTCATTCAGATCCCTCCAATTATTTTTTTAACTTGCCTCTGGCATCTTTTTTGCTGATTGTCAGCTGCATGATTTAAGTAACCTAATAGCATTGTCCTTCCTCAGCTACCTTCTAATATTCAGTATGTCCTTTACCAAACTTGTAAGGTACTTGGGAAAGAGTAGACTCAGATATCCTTATTTTCCTCATAAGATTCAGAAAAACAAGGATTGGAAAGAATACTACAAATGTAGTAAGCTGAGACAAAGACAGGCCAAGTTGGAATCAAGGGTGGGAACAGGTGCTGCTCCTATTCCTAGGGACTCATGGGAGGGATGGCCAGACAGCAAACTTTTACAATAAGGGAAGAGGATGCTCAGCCTTTATCCACGGGCCTGCCATTTTAGGGAAAAATTGCTGATTATGATAAGAGAAAAGGACATTTGTCCCTGACCCACGAGGCAGCCCTTCTAGGAGGAAAACATGCCTGGCAGGAAGAGTCCACTTGTGTCTTATGCCTACTTTCTCTTTTTGATGGGAAATAAGAAATTTCCAACTGGAGCTCTTTTGGGAAAAATAATGTTAAATGGGTTAAAGTATCTTCTGTACAGCTCTTTTTCTTTCTAAGAGAAAGAAGGAGATATGTCATGACTGTAAAATAGATGTTTCTCTTTTCATGGGATCTAAATTAGGGAAACTCCTCCCCAACTAACTGCTCCACTTCTTAGAAAACCTCAAAAGGAAAAGGACCCAGTGCAGACTTCCTAATCTTATAAATCTTTTGAGTAGATGAAAAAAGATATAAAATGTTAAATAAAATACATTTAGAAAGGGTAAGGACTTAGTGTGGTAAAATAAAGTTTTGTTCTAAAGTAAAGGACTTGTCCAAGGTGGAAATGGACAGATGAGGAAAAAACCAAATAGATAATATATGTCACAAAGGAATAAGAAAATATAACTTGTAGAGATAATGGATGTAAGTGTAGGTTGGCAATTGTTAAGGATCTATGTCTAATGCTAGAGACCTTTCTTACAATATTAATTTGCTCTTGAATACAAATGTCTATTTTAAAGGAAACAAGGATTTAATACTTTGTCAGATTAACTAATATCTAATGACTTTTTAAGCTTTTAAGTACTTTGAAAACTGAGTCTTGAGTCAAGATTTATGTAAATATCTATTTGTTTTAAAATCTTTTAAATCATAAATTTCTGACTATAGTTAAATGAACAAATAGGTTATTAAGAATATTTGGAATTGTATGTGTGTGACTAAAACATATATCTGAGTGCTAAAGGTACTATATACCTAAATTAATGTTGTACCAAGTTAAAATTTAAACCCATTACTCCTTCAAGACTAATATTGACCTTCTGTATGTTCAACAACCAAAAGTTAGAGGCCAAAGCCAATCAGGATAATGGAGCTAAGAAGATAGCCAATATTTTAGCCTTTACCCCAGGTCAGTCAAAATCCAGGGAATAGCAGGACCTTATCAAAAGAGACCTACAATTCTCATAAAGTCAAGGATCCTTTTGATCAAAGAGGGTATGGAGCCTCCAGAGGTTGATTGTAACCAGCACAAATTCTGTAACAGGAGAACCATTAAACCCCTGATGCATCCAAGGGAAGACATGATCATCAAGACCCTGACTCATCCCAGGAGATGACAAAAATGGTAGAGGGAAACCTAAAGGATCCAAGTGACTCCATGTTGTTGTTGTTAGGTGCCATCAAGTCTGTGTACAACTCATAGCAACCCTATGTACAACAGATGAAACACCACCGTCATGCTTCTCTGCTATTCATAGGGTTTTCAATGTCTGATTGTTTTATGGGAGTGGATTGTGGGTCTTTCTTCAAAGTCTACAGCCCCTGGTGTTCCAAGATGGTCTCCCATCTAAGTACCAACCAGGCCCAACCCTGCTTAGCTTCCAAGATCTGATGGGATGGGATGGCAGAGTGGTATGGCTGTAGGCAAGTGGCTCCTAATAAGTCCCTATAAACAACACTTAAGGATCCTTGACAGACCTTAATAGTAAAAACAGAAAAGTTAATTTTTGGTTTTCTAAGTGGTCTTAAAGACTCAGCAGGAATGTAGAGTCAAATATGGAGTATTTTATAATAATATAAAGTAAAAGCAGTTAAACTAGATCTAAAATATACTCTGAATGTCCTTTCACCTAGTATCAATCAAGCACTGTAAACATGATGCTCCAAATGGCTAACAAAAATTCCTGCAGTCTTTAGCCACACTTATGGCATGTTGACAACAAACATAACAGTCCAGGCACCCAATCCTTTTAGCTCTGCAAAATTATATCCTTCAGCACATTTGCACAGGACCTTACAAAGTTTTACTCAGTACCCCAACAGCTGTCAGACTCTAGAAAAATGTTCCTTAGCCCCAGAAGATATCTCAACTATAGTATCACTTCCTTCTCCTAGACAGACTTCTTGGCTGAGATTGCTCCTATGTAATTTGTCAGGTTGGATTTGAATCTTCATGACTTTTGAACCTCCATTGTTGTTACTTTTCATCTTGCTGTAATTTGGGGGGCAATACTTACTTAACCTCCTGGTATGATTAATATCTTCCAGTTCCAGGCAAGCTAGGGTTTACCTCAGCTGATGGAGTGCTGCTCTGTGTGCTCTGAAGCCCTGGGTTCAATCCACAGCACTGCAAAAATAGCAGAAGGACCCTGCAGCCCACTCCTTTACCAATAAGCCATTTAAAACCCTATGGATAGCAGAAAAGCACCGATGCACAGAATTAAATTCCAGTAAGCTTGTCCATTAGTCATGAGAAATCCTTGCAAAAGAATCACCAGATGAACTCATGAAGAAGATCATATTTCACTGATTACAATTAAGGAAGCCCAAGTAAACTGGTTCTACACTCATTCTACCCTATTCTAGACTCCCAGATGAATAACAACAACAACAACAACAACAACAACAAATTCAACTATAAAAGATCCACCTATAGCCAAAAGACTACAGGCTTTCTCTTGAGCATACCACTCTGTGGTCTAAGAATGTTTTCTTTCCTGTTTTTCTTTATTGTTGTTGTTGTTGTTGTTATTATTTCTTTCCTGTTTTTCTTAAAAAACTCATTCCTCTTTCTTATTTACAAATTGACACCTGAATTTCATTTACCATCATTTTTTGTTAAATTCTTCTTAACAAGGCAATGAGAGCGAAGGATAATTTTCCCACAATATTATCAGATAGCCTAAATGTTTTCAGTGAAGCAAATACAGAGTCATTGCTGAAGAAAGAGGGAAGGAAGGTTGTGTAAAAGAATTGAGGATTTTAAAGATTTTGGATTGTCACAGAACATAAAAAAATGCATTTTACTTCAGATCAAAATAAAAAATTATCTGGCAGTGTTAGAATCTTTTTGTCATTTTAAACTTAAGTAAGTACTCTACATTAAGAGAAATACACATGGGAAAAAGATATGGCCTATGTCTTACAATAACTCAAAATCCAGATTAACAATAATCATATAGAAGTGTTGTGAACTGAAGTTCTCTGATGAAGTTGCCTGCACATAAAATACTCTGCAGATTCCTTGACCTTGGCTAAATACAACATTTTGATTATGGACAAACCAAATGATATAGGCCAATAGCCAAAATTATCTCAGACCATCTTTATGCTTTTTAAATAGTTATTTACTATCCAGCTCTTTACTGGACTTAATATCCTCTTAGCTTTTAGATACAATCCTTGGACTGTATTGCTAAGCTTGACACACCTAGCTTACCCCAACACTAAAGCTACTTTTATGATAAAGATAGTATCTAAATCTTATATATCTCCCTACCTTGCTGTAACCCACATGGGCCACATCTATGTGTTTACAAACACATTAATTCATGAATTTTTTTTCTGTAACTATAGAAGTTCATGTTACCTTTCCCAAGGTGGAAAATACTTTTCAAGTTAACTTGAATCTGTGTTTCCAGGCCATGGTCACTCATATTTGGCTCATAATAAACTATTTTCTTTCTTCCTTAAAAGCATATTTTTTATTTATGTTGAAGTGTTACAGATAAAAATCTCTGATAAGTACAAAGAGATAGAATTTATGCTAGGGAATTTAAAGGACCAAATGTTTACTTTCTTCCAAAGAAATGTAGGCAGGTCTCCATGAGGCAATTGTTTTATCTAATGATATCTTAAACTGGATATCCTGGGGCAAGACTATAATCACAGAGACTCAGGAAGCTGATGCAGAAAGATCAACGGCTTTGATTCCAGAGGCAGCCTGCAACATTTTAGCAAAACCATGTCTCAAAAATAAGAAAAATAAAAATGGACTGAGGATTCAGCTCAGTGGTGGTGCACTTGCTTAGCATGTATTAAGTTCAAGTCTCAATACCCAATAATGAAAAAAATATCATAACATGTAAGAAATAGGAATGTCCTGGACTGGTCAATTTCCCTATAACTATTAAAGGCTTTCAAAATCTCACATAAATCACAGATATTGGAAAACAAAACTGATAAATTTCACTTATTTAATGAATATGAATTCCACAAGAAGAATTAGGACATATATGAAAATGACTACAATACAAAATTAAAAGGGATATGTCTTAAAAGATATATGAATATCCAAATGTGGGAGTCTATTTCTAAACGTGTCACTACTCTAATTCAAAAATTGATTCCGTGTGTGTGTGTGTGTGTGTGTGTGTGTGTGTGTGTGTGTGGTACTGCAGGTTGAACCCAGGGCCTCACGCTTGCATGTTTTGCAAGTGCTGGACCACTGAGCTGGGCCCCCAGTGCATTTTTTTTTTACTTTTTGAGGTAGGGTCTCGCTAAGTTACACAGACTACCTCTGGTCTCAATTTGCAATCCTTCTGCCTCTGTCTCCTGAGCCTCTGGGATTACAGGCTTGAACCACTGCGCACAGCCAAAGGTTGATTCTATACTACTAAAATACTAATCATGTTGGTTATTTCCATGGCCTGTTTCAGATCGTCTCTCCATGCAACCATAAAATTTCTTTCCCATCCTTCTTAAAGATCAGCTAATATATATGATGTTTAGTGTTCCCATTCAGCTTCCTTTAATATCTATACACATATGACAGGAATCTAATAAAGTATGATCCTCAGTTTAATTTTAACAAGGGCAAACTTTTTTGGAACTTTTTGATACTAGATAACAGCAATGATTAAATAAAACCTCACAATTTTGTGTTCCAGGACACAGCTTATTAACTTTTCCCAGCTGACCTCATATTCAGGGATAAAACCCAGGTCCACCTTTCCTCAAAAAGTCAGATATGATACTTCTAGTTCCTTCCTTATAACTTCCTTAAGAATTCAGGGTAACTCAGATGTTTTTAGCTGCCTCTGTGAAATCCATCATCCCTTCCTTTTCCTTAAGTTTCCTTATTAATGAATGTTCTTCCTATTATGTTAGACTAGATAAAGTTATCACCTTATTTTTCAATAATTTCATTATTTAATAAGATTAGGTAAGATGATATAAAAAAGCACTTAGCAAGATATCTACAACATATTTTATGTTAAGTACTCAAATATGTGAATAATACTATTGTGAATACCTAATGAAAATAGTCTTTCAAACACTTGTCAAGTTGTATGTGTAAATGGTGTTCACTTCCTCCAATTATGTATAGATGGAATTATGGCACCTCTTAATTAGACAATAGACTTAACTGAAAAGAAGCTTAAACTGATGCCAATGTACACATAAAAATTTCTAGGAAAGATAACTCTGAGTTAGGCAGAACCAGGTTATAATTCAGGCCAGGCAACTATCTGATGAGATCAGACAACTGTGGAATGATAGACACAAGACAATCAGAAATCTTGACCTATGTATTAATTCCATAGATTCCAAACTGCAATTCTACAGTATTCTTATGTATTCTTCCAAGAGAACAGCAGAGTCTATACAGCTTTTCAAAGCAACTATTTTCAAAACTTATTCCACAAAAAATCTATCTAACATTATCCATGCTAAATACTGAGCACTATGTGAAGCATGCCGCAATACAGGTCATTTGCTAAGCCTTTAGACTATGGATTAGTCTTCCAAATGCTAACCAGACACATCTGGGACACATTTGGGACACATCTGGGATATGACTTCCTAATACTTAACAGTAATTAATTTGATACTCAGCTTTAACTTACAGAAATGCATGTCACTGTTCCCAAAAAGTATTATTAAAGTAAGTAACATTATTTTGGACATCACTGATGTTTCATGCTTTACTTTGCAGTTTTTGATTATCTTCATTGGCTCTTTACAGGTATAATCAGTAAATTTTTCTGCAGACTTTTTCTAAGTTTCAAAGAATAACTTCTAAATGGATGAACTCAGAATATAGGGTTTTCATTGGTCAGTCTTTCTAATTAACTTTTAATTTTTGTTGTGATTTCATTTTCTCCCTTGTCCAATCTTACTTTCTGTATGAAGAAATTATTTGAAGATTGGTGGAAATATAGTTGAAAATCTGAATAAAAAGTCTGTATTCAGTATTTAAGAGGGAAAGAATTAATCATCAAAATAAATTTAAATATAGTCAATTTTTATTTTAATTACATAGTAAATGCCAGACATTTAGAGAGAAGAAATATACATCAAAATAATCATTGTTCTTCTGAAAGACCTAAACACATTCCCTTTCATACAATGCCTGAAAAAAACGAAAAACAGCAATAAAATAAATATTTTTTAAAGTGCGGCTTCAGCTCTTAGAACAGACAGCACTGACATTTTGAGGTGTGAAAGGGAGATTAATTCTGGATAGAGAGACAGAGGATGCTAAGAAGATTTAAAAGCTTGTTTGGCAGTTAAAAAAATCTCTTTGCTGTTTCCTATTGCTGTTGTCTATTTGCAATATTATCCACTCATCTACTACTTCTCTTAAGGAAAGCAGATGAATAAGAAACAAGATTTGAATGTGAGTGGTTGAAGCATTAAGAGGGCATACTTTGAAAGGAAATGCTTGGAAAAAGATAATTTTCAAAGGCATTACCAAAACAAAACTATCAGGAGAGACTTAGCATATATTATTTGTTTTTCAGAAAGTTGCTTTCAGATTGTCTTATATTACTTTGCTTTGTCCTTGGAACTTTCATTTTTAACTTTCCACACAATGTACTTTGCTAGGCTATGGGATAGACAAACTACCTAGAATTCTGTGTTGGAGGAAACATGGCAGAGATCTCAGACAGAAGTTGCTTTATTGGGGACAAAAAGACACAGGATTTCATTTATCCCTACTTATTTAACTAGAGGATAATTTTATGAACCCTGAAAATTCCCTTATTTTAGTAACTTATTCAAATTAAGTAAATGTTACAAGAAAGACCTATTACCACACACATGTGTGCATACACACACACACAGTTAATGACTGAATAGTTTACAATCAGTACACTTATTATGGTAAAAGCTACTATAAAATATGTTCCAATAAAAAGTGTAGTTAGTAATAGCTTTTTTGTTTTATTTTTGTTTTTTGTCCTCAAATATTCATTCATTAGGCATTATCGTTCAATTATTATTTTTTTTTTTAATTCAGGAATTGTTGCTGTTGTCATGAGCCTTCCAGTTGGGTCTGACTCATAATGACCCTCATAGGATTTTCAATGGCTAATTGCTTTAGGATTGCTTTGGGAGTGGATTGCCAAATCCTTCTCCAGTTTTTGCGATACTTGGAATTGAACCCCAGTCCTCAGAGAGTGTGGAGCAGCAGTCCACCAATGGAGCCAAACCCCATGCCTAATTGGGGAATGTTGTTGGGGAATGTTGTTGTTGTTGTTAGGTGCCATTAAGCCTTGTCCAACTCATAGTGATCTTCATTATGGGTTTTCAATGGCCAATTGTTTCAGGCTTGCCTTTGGAATGGATTGCCACATCCTTCTCCCATTTTTGTGGTACTGGGAATAGAATATCCTTCCCCAAATCTGAGTCCATGTGTTACAGAATGAACTGATCCTCTTCTATTAGGGATCTAAAGAATGAGATAAGATCCAGACCAACCCAACTGGTTTCACTGATCTACTCAGCTTTTACATTAAGGATGACAAATGCCCTGGTTTTTCCAAAGACACAATCCAGGTCATTCATTGCAAATCTTTTAATTCTAGATTTAGCTAGATATTTGGAGTGTGACTGAATGATTGCCAGTCTTTTGGCACCAAAAAATGAGAGAATGATTGAGAAACAAGTCTTTAGATAGGAAACCAGAAGTGAGAGAGTGAAGAGAAACTCAGAGACATAGACACAAGAAGAGAAACATTTAGTATTGATAAAATGGTTCAAATACTAATATCCTGTCATGTAAAATATCTGTTCCTAAAACATTCCTTTACATAAATTAATAGATTTCCTTATCTGATTTCATGAATATGAAGAATTCTTTCTCCTGATCATGAAGGATTCTAGTCCTATAAAGGTAGCTATTCAGATAACTAAGTAATGTCACCCAGTAGGAACTTGTTATTAACTTCAGATTTACTAAGGTATTTCATATGTTCTTTGTCACTCTAATACTTTCCATTTGTACAATGCTGTGACAACTATCCGCTTTCATTTATAGATATGTAAATTCTATTTCTTGGGATTCCACAATGAGATGTTTTTCTTATATAGTAATGTGATACTTATGACCTTGTTTTTCTATAAGATTCTAAAACTGTAGCATTTTTGTTTTTAATATGTACTTTTCAGCCTGGAAATTCACCTTCCTGTGCAGCATAAAATTTCATTTAAGTCAGTTTCCATTTTCAAAATTAGATCTGTGCTATAAATTATAAATACTTCACTAGTAGAGAAAATGCAATTATAAAAAAGAAAAACTAACATCTCAGTCTCTTTTGAGATTGTGGAAATTCACTATTTTGGTAAAATATAAATAAAATATGGTCTGCAGTTAAAATAGTGTGCATGTGAGTGTGTGTGTGTGTGTGTGTGTGTGTGCGTGTGTGTGTGTGTGTGTGTCTGGTTGTTATTATTCTCTGGTCTTTTCATTCAGCCATTCAAGTTTAAAACATGCATGGTCCTATGCTTGAAAAACATTACCACCATGAAACAAAAAATACAAAGCAATAATTAAAAGAAGAGAATTTTTCTATTGTTTTGTATGATTTTATTTTAATGCTTCACATTTATGAAAGATGATTATTTAAGAAACTGGGTGATTTCATTTTAATTTCTCTGTAGTACTAAGGGTTCTCTGGAGAAACAGAACCAATACGAGATCTATCTTCCTATCTATCTATCTACATCTATAGGTATATATCTATGTCTATGTTTTTTTTGTTGTTAGGTGCTGTCAAATCATGTCCAACTCATAGTAACACTTATAGGGTTGTCAATGGCTGATTGTTTCAGGATTGCCCCAGAAGTGAATTGCCTAAATCCCAGCCCATCGATATCTGTGTGTGTGTGTGTGTGTGTGTGTGTGTGTGTCTGTGTGTATGTGTAGAGAGAGAGAGAGAGAAAGTAAGACAGGTATTATGATGGATTGGCTTACATGATCATGGAGTTTGAAAAATTTCATGATCTGCTGTCTGCTAGTTGGAGGCATAGGAAATATGATAGTGTAGTACCAGTCCATATCTAAAGGTCTGATAGTAAGAGACATGAATGGAATAAGTCAAAATCTACATCCAAAGATTTAAGAAGCCCAATGTCAATGTTTGAGAGAAGGAGAATATGGAAGGCCCACATCAAGCAGAGAATGCTAACTCATCCTTCCTCTGCCTTTTTGTTCTTTTGGGCCTTCATTCCATTCAATGATGCCTGCCCATATTGCTGAGAGTAATGTTCTTTATATGACCTACTAATTCAAATGCTAATTTCTTCTTGAATCTTCCTCACAGATACACACAGATATTTTACCATCTATCTGAGTGCCCCTTAGCTCACCCAATTTGACACCTAAAATTAAGCATTACAGTATTTTTCCAAGAGAAGGAAAGGATACATGCATTTTTCCCCTAGCGATGGGAAAAATGTGTGTTTATTTATTTGCATTTTGCCATTTATTCTGCCTTTGCCTTTTTAAAAAAAATTACTAAACTACCAAACACTATGGAGAAATGATGCTAAATCAGGCCTAGGATTGAGAGCTACTGTCCACGTCAAAGTTGTAAACAAGGAGCATGAACATAAGGTCTGATTTTGCTCAAATGGCCTGCAGATTCTGGTGCCAGTGACAGAGCTGGCTGAAAGCAGGGTCACCTCTACTGCAGCTATAAGCAGGTAGAGCACTCTTTATGAGAAATGATTAGTGTGAACATTCAACATGCTGTGTTCGAAGATGTGTGACTCAAGGAAACTAGGCAAAAGCTGAGTACCTATGATGCCCCAAGGAACGATCTGCTAAGAAGTGTCCTTAGAGTCACTGGAGGCTGAGGTGACTATCTTGCCTATTACCAGCCCCTCCCTGAGTGGAATACTGACTATGGGCAAGTCAGTGAAAGGTAGATTGATGGGATCTGCAAGAGAATCTACTTGCCATGCAGAAATCTATGATAGGTTAAAGAGTTTCTTACTACTCACAAATATTCTGCACACTGAAGAAGGGCCTCATCTCTAGAGACTAGGGTCAGCACCTACTGGATACACAGCTTTGTATAAGTAGCATCATGGCTTATTGACAGGAGCTTCACAAAACCCCCGGACTTCCCCCATGCAAGGAGACACCAGTATGAGCAGATGAATAGAATTACATTGCTGTCCAATGGCAATGTCTAGGGACAATGGAAATGTTTACTATGATATTTACACACACAAATATGTCATGCACAGCCAAGCCTTGCAGTGATGAGCTAACTAATTGATAGGGCTGATTCTGCTGTACTCTCAAAGGAGGCAACTAGCCCCAAAAGGAGGAGCTCCACATTGATCATAAATCATGTCAGTATTACAGAAAGGTCCCAGTTGATTTGCTAGTTAGTAGCTTCCAGCTTAGTAGAGCACCGTGCACTTCATGAGGGAGAATAGAACACTAGATAAACAAGGTCACTGTAGAGATCATTAAGGATTTTATCACCATGTTCAAGAGGTAATGCCCACATGAAAGTGGAAACTCCCTTTCAGTGGCCTCTGGAACCCAGTGTAGGTATCAAGTCTTTGATACAAGGGAAACTGGAAAAGCAAAGTTTAAGCAGCTCAAAGATGGCAACATGTTGATGAAGCCTGTCTTGGAGGTGGGCAATGTAAGGACATACTTCAAAGGCAGTGGTTTTCGTTGTATCTTTTGCTTGGCAGACCCTAAGAAGATGACTAGCTATGAACCATACAACTCCTGCTCTCCTGCTCAAGACATTGGCAATTTCTGACATTCTAGAGGACTCTGTAATAGAAGCAGGGTATATTCGTCAATCAGTCCATGGAGACTAGCTGGTTTTGTGGGATCAGAGCAGCACAAGAAGCTTCTGTCTTCTGATAAGGCCACGAATAGCCACAAAGCTCCCTCCTTAGGCTACACCATGTGTCCCTTCCAAGAAACAAAGAAAGTTCTGGTGTTTGGGGATCATACTATCTGCTTTCTGGAGACCAGAGGACACATCATTAACCCCATACATATCTTCCACATAAACATCAAGATGGCTTGCCAATGTGGCCACTTCCGTGAGCTGAGCTAGATATTTCTGAACAGATCTCACAGTATTAGGGTCTGCTTGACCCTAATGTGCAGGGGGACGTCTTCTACATGGAGCTCCTGCACTCTGCCAGGAAGACCCTGAGACAGACTCTATATCCTCTAGTTAGAAGCATCAGAGAAGTTCAACATAGTGGAGAAAACCAAGGCATATATGGAGAAGGCCTGGTAGATGTTTGAGGAAATATGGAAAAGAAGAAAAGAAACCTGAGATAGTAGAGAAATCAAGGTGTATAATGGGACTTGGGAGATGTTTGAGAAGATGCAGAACAATATCCATGGCCATATACACAGCAATGCCACCATACCTATGTGGAAAATGGTTAGGGTGGAACCTGATCCTAGATGGGCAAAGGGCAAAAGTAGTGGAGAATTTCCATTCCTGTAAGCTCTACCTTCGCAAACAGAGTGTATGCCTATAATTATGGTAGAGATCACTGGTAAGGAAGAGTTCATTTGCTATTAGAACCATACCTGTTTTAACTATGTGAACCATAGTTTCATTGACAATGACCTCCCTGTGGCCTGTATCCTCTCCACTGATACCCATAATCTGCTTAAAGAGAGTGCAAAGACATCCACTAAGTGTCAAAACTGAAGTCAGCCTGGTGCTACTTAATTTGTACAAGTTGGGTGTCATATCAGCTTGCATGGCTTTAGGCTAAGAATGACCATTCTGTTCCTCAATAAGGAGACTGTGTACTTGAGCTGTCCTGCTGGCTGTTGTAGCTTACATTGTGAAGAGCAATTGACTATCTTTGGAGTAGTCTGTGCAGAAGCCCTGGTGCACCCCAAGATATAAAACTCAATTCTTTATACTGAGTAAGCTGAGACTTGCCAACCTCACCTGATCTCCGTACTAACCACATTATCTTGCACTTCCAGAGCCCAGAGTGTGAAAATTTTTCTCTTTCCTTTCTAGAGGGATATGGAACAGCAGACATTTTAAAAGTGAAATTCACATTTTCAGTGATCCTCACCTACAAGAAAGATGACATCTGGCTCTTCCATCAGAGGTAAGGACTGGGAAACAGGCTAGTTATTTTTTTGCTATAAAGTAACTAAAATTTAATCTATTTTGCTCTAGAAACTTCATGGGTATGTCTTCCAAAAATAATGGTATTGATAATATTTTAGCATCTTGAGAGTTTATTACTCCTTTTTATCATTAAGACCAACTTAATATTTTAATAATTCAGTGTTCCCTACAAAATTTGGACTGTTAATAGATGTCTTTGAAAGACATATAATCTAAAAAATAAAGAGTACTTTAACTTTAAAAATGCTTTGTCAGACCTTGTTTATTCAATTTCCATTCTCTTACACACAGGTATACTCAGAATATCATTAGCTAGGTAATTATATCTCACATTGAGATAAAGCTTATGTACTATGGCACAACAAATTAGAACAAAGTCTGGACAAGAACTCAAGTGATATACCCAGCTCAATAAAGCCATCTCACTTTTCTGTAAAGATCGTTTTATAGCTATCAGGACCAATAAATGCCAAAAAGGTCAATCTAGTAAAATGGTCAATGGAGCAAATTTCTGATGCCACCACAGTCTCTTCCTTTCTCATGTGACTGTATTTCACTGCCAGGTATTTGTACTCAGTACTATAATTTTGTTATTCTGTCCTTCTGGAATAATAACATCTCAGTGTCAGTGATGAAAATCTGTGTTTTTTTTAAAAATCTGTTCTGAGGAGTTGAACAAAGGGTGCTCCAACAGTGAGCTGAGCCCCCAGTCCAATTTATATTTTTATTTTTTATTTTTTTGTTTTTGGACAGAATCTAGCTAAGGTTTGCAGGCTTCCTCTGGACTTGAACTTTCAATATTGTTGCCTCAGCTTCCCAGGTCACTGGAATTACAGGTATACTCCACAGCACCCAGATTAAAAACAATATAATGATAGTATCAATATTTAGGTCTTAATATATCATATCTACTACATGCATTTGCACTGGAAAATATTTAAGCTAATATATATATATATATATATATATATATATATATATATATATAGTGGTATAAAATGGAGGAAAATGTTTGACAGATAATGAGTATTTTTAAGCTCTATAAGTCATTTAACAGAATTGGTGAATTGCTCACTTTACATAAAAGCTATCTGCAACAAGAAAAACATATTTTTATCCATTCTTCTGTTGATGGACATCTTGGTTGGTTCCTTGGTTGCTATTCTGAAGAGTGTTGCATTGTATATGGAGATGCAGTTGTGTCTGTGGTATGATTACTTATCTTCCTTTGGGTATATTCCCAGTAGTGGTATGTCTGGGTCATATGGAAGTTCTGTTTTTAGTTTTCTGAGGTATTTCCATATTGATTTCCAAATTTCAATTTACAGTTCCACTAACAGTGTAAGAGGGTTCTATTTTCTCCATATCCTTATCAGCATTTGTAATTAATTGCTTTGTTGATCTTGGCAATGTTTATTGGAGTTAGTTAGAATCTCAGAGTTGTCTTGATTTGAATTTTCATAATGGCTAGGGATATTGAGCATTTTTTCATGTGTTTCTTAGCTCTACTAACTTCTCCATTTGATAATTTTTCAGTTCATTTCCTTTGCTCACTTGTGTATTTAGTTAATTAGTGTCTGAGTTCCTTGTAAATTCTAGAAATTAGTACTCTTTCAGATGTGTAGGAGGCAAAAAAATTTTTCCCATTAACTGAGCTCTTCTTTAACTCTATTGATTGCTTCCTTTTCTGTACAGAGCATTTTAATTTCATGTAATCCCAGTTGTCATTTCTAGGTGTCATTTCCTGAACAATTGGATTCTTGTTAAGGAAACACTTTTCTATGCCTATGTGTTGGAGTGTGTTTCCTATCTTTTCTTCTAGTGGTTTTAATATTTTTGGTTTTATGTTGAGGTTTCTATCTGTCTCATGTTGGTTCTCATGCCAATTGAGAGGTACAAGTCTGTTTTCATTTTTCTGCAGATGGATATCCAATTTCCCCAGAACCATTTGGTTAAGAGGCTATATTTTCTCCATTTTGCCTTTTTAGCCCCTTTGTCAAAGATCAGGTGGCTGAAGTTATGTGGGTGTATATCCAGGTCTTCAATTCTGTTTGATTAGTCTTTAAGCCTAGTTTTGTCCCAGTACCAAACTGTTTTTGTTTCTATATCCCTGTAGTAAAATTTAAAGTCGGGTATTGTGATCTTGCCTACACTGGTTTTGCAGTTTTTAAGGTTATGGTACACATACATGATGGAATATCACTCAGCAATAAAAAAGGAAACAATGTCATTTGCAGAAAATTTGATAGAATAGAGGATATCATCTTAAGCAAATGAACATAGGCTCAAAAAGAGAAACCCCGTATGTTCTCACTCATATTTTGATATAGGGTCTCACTATGGTAGCCTGGATTTGACAAACTTCCTCCTTCCATCTCCAGTGTGCAGGGATGACAGGTGTGTAATACCATGCCCAGGTTTGTTTCAACCAACCTTCAGGCAAAGGTAACAACTGAGTTTATGTGAGAGACCTCTTGTCTACCATTCGTAAAATGTTTACAGAAAATACTACCCAACCCTTAACTACAGGAAGTTATTTTTACAATCTCACCATGTATATTTACATTAACAATTCAAATACTATTTTATATCCAAAAGAGCTGTATAAATCTTGCTGAAACCTTTAGATTATGATTCTTTCTTTCCAAAATACATGTTTTATTTTATTTTATTTTATTTTATTTACTTTTTTTTTTTTTTTTTTTTTTTTTTTTTTTTTTTTTTTTTTTTTTTTTTTTTTTTTTTTTTTTTTTTTTTTTTTTTTTTGCAGTCCTGGGGGTTGAACCCAGGGCCTTGTGCCTGCATGCTTTGCAAGTGCTGGACCACTGAGCTCTGTCCCCAGTCCTTTTTTTTTTTTTAACTTTTTGAGACAGGGTCTCACTAAATTATGCAGACTGCCTCTGGTCTTGAACTTGCAATCCTCCCACCTCTGCCTCCCAAGCTGCTGGGATTATAGACATGAGCTACTGTCCCCCGCATGTTGATATTTTACTTCAATGTATTTAGTTCTTTTTCTAAAATCCACATATTATTGTTTTTATTGTCATTGTTATTTAAAAAGGTCTTTATGATTTAATTTATACCTTTTGTTTATTTTATTTACCACTCTGTTTGCCCTTTAGACTTCTTCAATGACCTTTTTCCTTTACACACATCTTATGTTCCTTTAGTCCAAGTTTCTTAATGGCACAATATGCTACTTTTTGTTTATTCCCATTTTCTGTTTACTTCACCTCTTTTTTAATTAATAGTTTTGTTGTATATAGAACTCTGAGTTGTCAATTTCTGTCTTTCAACACTTTAAAATACTATTTTACTGCATGTGGCTTTCATTGCTTTTGCTGAGGGGTTTCATTCTGAGGTAAAGAATATATCATCCTGACTGATCCTTGTATATTTGTTAGCCTCTTTTAAACATTTATCTTTGGTTTTAATTTTCCATGAGGTAAGTTTAATTCATTTAATCATAGATTTATTTATATACTTTTGCATATATTTTCTTTCTTCATTTTGAAGGTTCATACTTGTTATAAATTCTATAAAACGTGTAGACATTTTAAACTTTTTTATTAGTAATTTTTAATTTACAACCTAATGGGTCTCTTTATGATATTCCCATACATGGGAATGTTTAAGAATTTTCTCTTCTTTTGAAATTTTGATTGGATGCCATTAATCTATCCTCAGTACTTTTACATGGCATCCTCAAATACATGAAAGTGTGTGTGTGTGTGTGTGTGTGTGTGTGTGTGTGTGTGTGTGTGTGTCTGGTTGTGGATAAAGATTTTGAGAATCATCTTCATTTTAGATAATACTTTGGATAAATGTAATATGTTACGTTGCCTATTGATTTTTATTTTGTTTAATAATTGCGTTTTGTGTGTGTGTGTGGCACTGGGGGTTGAACCCAGGGCCTCGCACTTCCATTTTTTGCAAGTGCTGTGACACTGAGCTGCACCCTTAGCCCATTTTTTAAGTATTTGAGACAAGGTCTCTCAAAATTATGCAGACTGCCTCTGGCCTTGAACTTGGGATCCTCCTGCCTCCACCTCCCAAATCGCTGGGATTACAGGCGTGCACCACTGTGCCTGGCACTAATAATTGCATTTTATTAAAAGTGCTTTTCAGTGTGTCTTCTCATTCATCATTGTCTTTTGAGTTTTGCTCACTTTCCCATATCTTATAAACTTCCCATATTTCATTTACAGTTGTTTGAAATTCAGTATCTAATGATTCTACTACTTTCAGACTTAAATCTGTTACTGTATGTCCTTGCTGATTGTCACTTATACTATAGTTTTTTTTTATGTGCTTTAAAAGTAGTCTGAATATAAAATGAATTTGAATGTCTTTTGAATGGGTACTGATGACTTTATTTTTCCCTGTGGGATATTCACAGACCTAATTAGTAAAGGTATCCTCCAGAAAGTATTTACTTCTATTTCTATGGCAGATAAATGCCTATAGACCTAGGAATCACAGTAAAATTCAATATGGGCTCTCCTCAAACTAAGAATGTTAGGTTTGGTGACCATGGCTCATGTATGGGGATCTGAATAACAACATTCCCACTGGTAGCTGTTCTAGGGAGGGGCATCCCATCCTAAACAGTTATTTTATGGAAAACAATACACCCATATTTGCAACCCTGCAATATGGGTCATCTCTTCATTGTGTGGGATTCTATATTGATTTTCCTTACATCTTGTGATCTAGCATCTCTAGTTATCAATGGTGGACAGGAACATCTTTCCAAAAGTCTTGTGTACTATTAATGACAAAGTGAACCATGTCCACTTTACTCTTTTTTCACTTTAGAATGCAATTAATTAGTTAATATTTCTTCATCAAAAATATCGCCTGTTTTTATTAATCTTTTCTTTCCTCTTTTTCTGATTCTTTATTTAGAATATCACTTAACACCTTTCAAACATCACATAATCCCAAACCAGTGAAGATGCTAACATTTTAACTTTAATGTTCTTGGCTGCTGATCCACTCCTAAGAACATAATAATAATGACCTACCTTTGTTATTTATTAGCATACATAAATCTTACTTAACTTTCTCGGGAAACAATCTCTTCAGTCTTCTGTTTTTTTAGCATTGTCCTTTATTCCTATAAGATTTTATATTTATTCTTATAGTAGTTTATTCATAGCTAACTATAAAATCATGAATGATATGAGGAAAAGGAAAAGGTATATTTTCTTTATCATTTTATTGACCATATTTTCCATAGTGCCACAATATAAAACACAATAAATATTCATTTCATTTGAATCACAATAGTTGGATATACGCATGACAAAATCTTAAAATAGTGATAAGCAATGAAAAACTTAATACTAGATACATGATGAATAATATATGAAAAGAATCAATAGGAATGACTAACAATAATATACAATTACACTTTTGTTATAGGATAATCTTTATGGTTTGGACATAAAGGGTCCTCAGAAAGGACTCCCCTTGAATAATTTGTCCAAAGCTAGTGGAGGTATTTTGGTGGGATTTGGAAATTTAGGAGGTGGGGCCTTAATGGAGGCATGTCCTTGAGGGCTATATCTTGTCCCAGGCATTTGCCTTTCTCTCTCCTCTCTCTTTCTCTTTCCTCTCTCTCTCTCTCTCTCTCTCTCTCTTTCTCTCTCTCTCTCTCTCTCTCTCTCTCTCTCCCTCT
>VMDO01014458.1:0-15039 GCA_007922755.1 Pedetes capensis | reverse complement strand
TGTATTCTGTTACAGTGGGACAAAAGTGACTAATATAATAAGTGAAAGTATCTGACACTTTATATGACTGTAGGTATTATTCTAAATATATAGTAAAATCAAATGTTTTTAGAATCGTCTTGAGGTATAGGAGGAACAGGTAATTATGAGGAGAAGCATATAGTGATTATAGATAATTTTTTAATTGGCATAGAATACAGTAGAGCTAGAAGAAGTATTGTGTGCTGTTGAACATGTGCAAATATGTATGTAAAAGATTATAATGTTTTTATGTATGCAAAACAAATAAATTATTTTTAAATGTAAAGTTTTCTATTTTAAAAATGCAATTTTTTAAAACTAATGAATGTTTTATTTTTAATTGATGCATAACATTATCTCAAGATTTGATGACTTAAGTCAATTATTATTTGTCATCTATTCCTGTGGGTGATAAATTTAGGAGCAGCTTGTTTGATTCCTGACTCAGGGTTTAATGAGGTTGTAGTCAAATATGATCCATAGCTGTAGTCATCCAATGTCTTTTCTGAGGCTAGAATAACTCTTTGTAATGTGGCTTTCTCATATTACTAGCAAAATATTGCTGGCTTCTGGCAAGATGTCTTCATACCTTTGCATGCATATACCTCTCTAGGGGACAGCTTGAATGTCTTAATGTCATAACAAGATTCTCTCAGCATGAGCAATCCAAGAGAATAAACGTGAAAGTTACCATATCTTCAATGCCTGTTCATTGGAAGTCACATACATTATTTTCAACATACTAATCACAAAGGTCAGGTTTAAATCAATGTGAGAGATCACTACTGAGAGGCATAAATCCATGAAACCAAAGATCATCAGGGACCATCTTTAAAGCTGGCTATCACATTGAGAAATGAAATGAACAATTATTTTGTAAAACAAAAGAATTTTTAGAAATCTTTGCATTTCTGTTATTTGTTTATATCATTGGATTATCATAATCATATAAACTTACCTTTAGTTTCATTATTTTACTTTATATCGATTTCTTTATTGCTTGTCTGCTCTTTAGGGAAAGGGGTTAATAATGTAGCCAGTTTATATGAGTTCCATCATTTGCACTAAAAAATGAACTTTCATCAGCCATGTTTCCTAGTGGGTGGAAATTAGAATATCTCAACAAATGTTTTAGGGCTAGATATTAGTGATGCTAAGAGCAAATTGGAGTTTTCTACATAGTTGCTCTTAACCCTCCTATTTCACCTGTTTCTGCATAGATCTCATTTATTTATTAGGAAAATTTGTTTTCTATGATCATTAAAAGGTACACATTTTACCCTACATGCCATCTTTTTTTCATGTTTGTCAACTATTTTTATTACTTAATGCATTACTCAATTATAAATTCATAAAACACTTTTGTGTTATATAAAGTGCCAAGTATATAGATGATAAACAATGCACACAATATAAATTTTAGAAATATCTAGTACATTAAAATCTAATTTTTAGTGCACTGGAAAATATAACAAATGCTTAAGACAGCTTTTTCATAAAAGGTTTTTAGTTAGATTGCATAAAAATGACTTAAATGCAGAAAATAAAAGCAGTAAAATAATCCTATATAGTTTATCAAACTGGATATGCAGGTAATATACCGATATGTCTTAAACCTTATTTTTCCTAGTGATTATAAGTGTTTATTGACCTTCTATAGCTTCTACTAAGAAAACAGCAAAATCAACATATTTAAAATATTGTTTTTCTCCAAAACCTGGGAAAGAGGTCAAGTTATCATTACTGTAAGTTGGGAAAGAAAGAAAGATAATGGGGAATTATTCTTCAGTTATCTATTCAGACTTCAATAAAAGTCAGCTGGATGTGTTCTCTCCAACAGCTCAGGAAATGGAACTTGGAGTGGAAAAGGTACATAAACATTAGCCTTTACATTTGTTACAATATTTGTGGTAGTATTAATTACGTGCCATAGAGTAGGGTTCTACCAATAGAGACCTTATGTACAACGGAATGAAACTCTTGGACACTGTGCCATGCCCACAACTATTGCTAGTGCTTCTCTACCATTCATAGTGTTTTCAATGGCTGATTGTTTCAGGATTGTTTACTGACTGGGCTTCCAGGTCCTTCTCCTATTTTTGCAGTGCTAGGGATTGAAGCCCGGGTCTCAGAGATTGCAGAGTAGCACTCTGCCAAAAGAGGTAAAGCCCAGTCCCAAATACATATTTTCCTGCGTCCCACTTGGTTCCAGGTGGGAAGCTCCTAAAACCCATGTAATTTTTGAGTGATAGTGGTATCATTTCTTATTTGTAATAACCAGTTTCACACATACATGAGTTTATGATAAAGAAGTCATTCCTGGCAATCCCCTAGATAGCTGTAAAATGGTATAGGCCTTTGAGGATCCCAGCATGGGATTTGAAAACTGGAACTTGCAGCTCAATTCCTCAGTTTCCAGAGAAGTTAGAAGTTAGAAGATAGCTTTCCTGTTGGTAAACACTTCAAGGTTCAGGGAGAGTAGTACACCTGAAGCAGGCATAGAAGCTCTATATCCCACCCCTAATAACTTGCCTTATGTCTCTCTCCCATCTGAATGATCCTCAGTTATATCCTTGATAATATATGGAAAGAATGTTATATTTGCAATTGTTACACTTCCCAAGAACAGGTTCTTGAGTTTTATGAGTCAGCCAATCAGATGTGTGTATAGCCCGACACCTCATTTGCAGCTAGCCTCTAAAGTGACAGTATTCATCAAGGACTGAATCCTTACATTCTTGGGTCTGCACTATCTTGACAGAGTGCCAGAGCTGAATTAAATTGAACCCATTTGATATTGAAGAATTGGAGAACAGGCAGGGGAAAACCACGTGAATTTCATGTTGGAAAAAGTGATGCATCTAGTGTTAGGAAAGAGATGTCACAATATGTCATATTAACTCAACCTTTTCATTTAAATCTAGTGATCCTCTAATATTTTTACAGATTGTTCATAATATAGTTAGTTTATCTTATGATGATTTTTGATGAGGCAAAAATGGAGAAATCCCTTAATATTTGGAAGAGAGATTTGAAGCAATTTAGATTGCATAGGATTGAGAAAGGTCCCTAAGAGATAATGAATGAGAGAAAAACTAAAGTAGTATTCAAAAGAGAAAGAAAAACCAAAACCATGTGTGAGAGCTCAAAATTTGTGTATGTCCATCCAATCTTATATAATTAACTAGGAAATAAATGTAAACTTCTTTCTTATCTACTCTGAAAAATAATGGGAAACTACAATAGCACTTGAAAAAGAGTATTTTTGTTTGTTTGGTTTGTTTTATAAAAAATAAATTTATTGGCTACAGTGACTGAATCACTCCTAGGCACAATGAGAAAGTGGGGGACTATTAATAGAGGTTGAAGACTGACAAAAGAATAAACACTATTTTGAATTAAATTTGTAATACTGGAAAGAGGATATTTAGAAGTCACATAGAAACACAAATTAAAAAAAAAACTTTTATAAAGTTTGCACTCACACATCACAAACTTAATTATAACATCATGTGCTTAAAGATACAGTTTTAGATTAGTGCTGTGATTTTCGAACTTTGATGTTTCTTTTTCATTATTGTGGTGCTGAGGATGGAACCCAGAGACTTGTACATGCTAGGCACGTGCTCTGCCACAGAGCTCAGTTCACCCGGGTGGTGTGTTTGTTGTTAGGTACCATTGAGTCAGGTCTAATTCATAGTGACCCTATGTACAACAGAACCAAACACTCTTTGACAACTAAATATACCTATCTCAAACACTTCCACTTACTGCCTTAGAAGCTGAAAAAGAAAGGAAAGGAAAAGAAAAGAAAAGAAAAGAAAAGAAAAGAAAAGAAAAAAAACCAACTTCCATTCTTCACATAATTTACTGATTTCAGAGAATTAAAATGTTAGAAGGTGAGAAATCCTTGGGAACTATTGCTTAAATCATTGCTTAAATTTACTTTTAAGAAAGTATTTTATAGCTTCTTACATGTCCTTTTTTCTCCAAAGTCTATTGTTAGTTTATCTTATCCTGATCAAAATCTTAAAAGCAGTGAAATCTAAGTAAATCTGTGCTCAAGCCATCAGTAAATAGCACTTTATAGCAAGCAGACTGTCTGAATCTTCAAACAGAAGTAGCACATTTCATGCTCACTTAGAAGCATTCAATTTCCTCTTATTTTTTCATTTTTTTCTCTTGGTATTGCATAGATATTAGTATACTATAAATTTACATTTTAAGATAATTCACGTACTGTCAGGAGAAATTTTATGGTTAATGATCTACAATTTACCTCTGTAAGTACTACACTGAGTATTTTGTATCTTGCAAGAAAAAAAGTTGGAAGTTGTTTTCTTGTCACAGTTTTAGTTCCCAATAATAAATACATAACACACATCAAGATATTTTAATGTATTATTTCTTTCCTCATAATTGAAAAATATATTTTATTAGTTCATTTTACACCTGAAGAAACAGATTTTCATTTTTTAAATTTTCATTTATTCAGGAAGAATCTGGGAATTGGTTCTTATGTTTAATATCCTGAAGGAATTTCTTTTCAAAGTATAAAATGTTACAAAACATAGTTCCTCTTTACTGTGATTTATAATCTCAGGGGTTATGAGAGAGAAAGAGTTTACAAAGAGAGAGAGAGAGAGAGAGAGAGAGAGAGAGAGAGAGAGAGAAATGTAGGAAGGACCAAGATAGGATTCACTGAGGAGATAAGGCTTTTTAAAATTTTTTTGGCAGTACTTAGGGGTTGAACACGTGCTAGAATTTAGCTCAGTTGGTAGAGCATTGCTCTGTAGTCTCTGAGGTCCCAAGTTCAATTCCCAGCACCGCAAGGATGGGAGATGGATGTGGCAATCCATTCCAGAGGCAATCCCAAAACAATCAGCCATTGAAAACCCTATGAGGGTCACTATGAGTGGGACAGGACTCGACGGCACCTAACAACAACAACAGTGGTTGAACATAGGGCCTTGCACATACTTTGCAAGTACTCTACCACTAAACTGCACCCCCAGCCCATTTTTTTCTTTTTTATCATGAGGAGCAGGCTGCCTTTGACCTCTAACTCGACATCCTCCTGCTTCTGCTTCCTGAGTTACTGGGATTACAGGAGTGAACCATCAAAACCAGCCTAAGAAATAAGATTTTAATTTGTTCTTGAAGGAATAGTTTAGTTGAACAAAAGGACACTTCATAGTGCAAGAAAGACAGACAAGAAGGAATGAAGGGAATACTTGCTGAATGTACTTAGTGTATAATTATTTGAAAATTACATTTCTAGAGCATATTATTCATTCATAAAAGAGTGGAAAGGAGTATATATGATCCAGAGAAAGAGGGTCAAGAGTCATCATGGGGTTAGAGATTTCACTCAGTGGTGGAGAGTCCCCCCCCCCAAAAAAAAGGCCCTGGGTTCTGTTCCCAGGACCAATGAGGTCTTAAGTTCAAGAATAAAGTGGCTGATTTTTTTCCCATGATAATTAGCAGATATGATAGATTTAAACAGTTTAGTCATGACATTTTAGATATAATTTTGCACTCATGTCATGTAGGAAATACTAATATGCTTCATATAATATATTAGTGGTTAACTTTGTGGCTTACAAGTTAATATCAATACATATAAGGATTTAGAAAAGCTTGGCACCTTGTCAAAACTGCAATTCTTCAAATATATTGACCAAGACAAAAGAGAGACATTCCCCAGAGAAACCTTGGAAATTTGTTCCTCAACTTGGCCTTCATGTGACAGATGGGCAACATCGATGTAGTATTCAATAAACAAAATATGGGATTTTATCAGGCTATCAATTGATTCAAAGTCTTATTTTATAGATAAAGACCGTGAGGCCATAAGAGGCTAACTATAGCAGCCAGGACATCTAACTATTAAGCTATTATTTTTTTCTACTTTGTCACACATTCTAAAGCAAATGTCCATTTACTCTATTTTCCATATTTCTTGTTCATATTTTCTTTAGGAATCAGAACTAACCAATCTCATTTTGGAGGAGAAAAATGTCAAATTTTCTTCCCTACAATTTCTACATTCTTGGAAGCAGACTAATAACACTGAGAGAAATAACTGGACATAATGGTGATTTGATTTTGTGAATGAAAGAATAGCAGGTAGAAAAATTTTGATATAAGATATATCAAGAAAGTTTAATAGAAAATATCTGTTTATTCTTTGGTAATTGCATTGAGTACATAATATTTTAATCTATTTAAATTACCTGGTTTTGTAATATTCTATAAACCATAATGGAAATTTAAAATTTGCTTCATTTAATAGTGATAGGTTTTATTAGGACATTAATAAGAATTAATTAATGATGATTTTGACAATGGAGAAGCATAAGTCATACTGATGATGAACATTTTTATAGAATATTCTTTGTCTTGTATAATTTATTTGCAAAAGCTTCAAACTTCATAAAAGTCTTTCAAATTAATGAGAAATACATTGGTTTTATACTTGTAAAACTGGATTATGAAAAGGCCGATAACTTCCCTATTGTTACCCAGGAGAAAGCCAACCTAAGATTTGAATTCCAGTTTCCCTGGCTGCAAAAGCCCTTCTCTCTCCTGCTTATCACAGTATCCATATTCATGAGATGTTAAAAGGACAATAAATAATATTTGTTCTTTCCATCTTTTCTTCAGCACCATTTGAGAAATAAGCCATGGTGGAGTGGGAAAATTAATCAACACTGGAAGATATGCCTGGACTTATAATGTGAGAGGATTCTTTGGATGTTATCTCTGAAGAACAAAAGATCACTACAGAATAAAGTTTGGACCTAAATCATATTTGGAATGCAAAGGTATACAGAAAAATAATCCCACAAAAAAACCATGCAATGTATAAATGAGGCCTTTGTTGAGTAGGTGGAAGAAGGGGGAGGAGGTGCATAAGAGGGTAAGGGAGAAGTTATCTTTGCAATATACAGTGAAACTTCTATATGGAAATGTCACAATGAAATGCATGTCAGAATGAAATACATTAAGTTGTACATTAAAAATTTCCAATAAAAACGTAAACAAAGAACAATAGGGAAGCAGATACACTTTTTGCTTTGTTCACTTATTGGTGAGAAAACACAGTGATTTTAAGAGATCAAAAAACAAAAGATGTCAGACAGAGATACAAAGAACTAGACTTTTTCAAAGGACACTACTTCATCCCAAACCTGCCTTATTCAAAGCTGAGCAAACTGCGTTCTAGGTAGCTGAGTGACCTCATCAGTGAGGTAAGGAAGGATTTTCGTCTTAGTTTGTTTCCTCCATTCACACAATAGACAATCCATCCTTTTTCTCCTCAGTCAGTGTTGTTAGTTTAGGAGAAAAGCTAGGAGGAATTCTCTTACATAAAAAGGTGAGCACACCAGCTGAAATGCCCCCAGAGTTTATTATTAGTATGGAAGGTCTGAGAGAAGAATGTGTCATTTATAGAAGGGTAAGCTAAGTTTTTAAAAGAAATTAATAAAGGAAGCCAAATATTCCACCCTTAAAGAGTAATCATTTCAGTTTATAGTTTATTGGTTTACTTTACACTTTACCCTGTGAGACAAAATACTATAACATACACAATATTATTTAATATCAGAATGCTTGTCATTAATTTTGTGATTAATGAAAATGTTACAATTTGGAATATATCCTGATACTTTAATTTCTTTAAATTTTTAAATACAGCTTTCCAATTCAAATCTAAAATAGAAATAAGATATTTAATTATTTGAAACTCTTCCAAAGTTCATAAAAATATTTCAATGACTTTAAAGTCAATGCTAATTTCTGAAATACATATGCCACCAGGGATGGGTGACCTAATTTGGATGAGTTTTGATTCAAGTATTCATCTAAAATTCAAGATTGACCTAAATCAAATGTGAAAGCCTCAAAGTTTCATTAACCTTATTCATTACTTTTCGTCTTTGTATATCCTTTTATTTCTTGTCCCTGGCTTGATTTTCAAACCTCTAGTTCTTTCAGAAAACCTGTTTGAGTGATGATTCTACCTAACAACAAACCTCAATTAGAAAAATCCTTACAAGGATTTGACTCCAGTTTTTCAGAATCAGGAAATGTTTTCCTTTTTCTATATTATATTATTGTTTCACTATTTTTATTGACACAGTTAAAAGATATAATAACTTTGTCCTTATATTTTCATTTCTGTTCAAATTTATTCTGTATTCCTTGTCCTGGAAGAGTGTGCCATTCATAGAAGGGCAAGCTAAATTTTTAAACGCTTACAATCCCAGCAGTTGGGGAGGAGGAGGCAGGAGGATTGCAAGTTCAAGACCAGAGGCAGTCTGTGTAATTTAGCAAGACCCTGTCTCAAAAAGTAAAAAACTGGAAATGGGCTGAGGGTGCAGCTCAGTGGTCCAGCACTTGCAGAGCATGCAAGCACGAGGCCCTGGGTTCAACCCCCAGTACCACAAAATAATTAATAATAAGAATAAGAATAAGAGAAGAAGAAGAAGAAGAAGAAGAAGAAGAAGAAGAAGAAGGAGGAGGAGGAGAAGCTAAATATTCCATTTATTTCCCCAAAATAATGTGAATGTCTTCCTATGCTTTTCCATTTACCATATTCTTATGTTATTTACTTACTGTATGTGTATAGATGTATATTTGTGTATGTAATATATGTACATAGTCAATTCATATTATTTTCACTGATAATATTTTGTAAAATGGACACATACTGAGTTACCAAATATAGAACCCTTGCTCCAGGACAAAATATAGGTATAGTTTTCCTCTGAACCTCTGTTTATACATTGTTTTCAACTAAAACTCCATTCGTGTTACATAGGTTTTTTTTGCCAATATCCTTTTTAAAAAATTCAATTTCATCAATGTTAAACACCTGCTCTTCTACATAGTTTATTTCTCAAGTAACATTTAGTCAGATCCTATTTTTTATTTTATTTCTTTTTAAGATTCTGCAGCAGTCTATGATTTGCAGATCAGTCTCCTACCTTGCCTGCAAGCCTAACATTTTCCACACAATATTGCCTTTTGAGATATTTGAGCCATATAAGAATAACCAAGATGTGTTTAACATTTCTTTTTTGACCTTGAGTAATATGATCGAAAACTACATTATCTTTTATCTACATAAAAACGATGTCTACTATATTTTAACAAGTTATCTCTTCATAAATCCCCAAATGTTGCCCCCTCTCCATATTTTGAATTGCTTTATTAAAAAATAGATATTACATTAGCACTTTTTGGAGTGAATTCATATACTGACAGACTTTTCCTTTCTTTGAATGTACCATATTATTAACTCATTAACATTGAACTTAGGGCATTAGCATATAACTCATGCCTGAATAAAGTGTACTCAATAAACACATTTCCTCTGTAAAATATATCACAGTGTACTTATGCTTAAGTATAGTTAGACAGCACCCAAGCTCTTTGCTTGTAGAGGGGAATTTTAAATAGCAAAATCATCAACAAAAATCCCAAAAATGAAAATAAAAATAGTAACATTAAATAGGCATAAAATTTACAGTTGTTTACAGTGTTAGAGGGAGTTTGGCTCAGTTGGTAGAGTGGTGCTCTGTATGTTCTGAGACCTTGGATTCAATCCTCAGCACCAATAAAGAAAAAAAGAAAAGAGGGAAAAATACCTAGCAGCTCACTCTTGAAGTAGTGCTGAAACAGTCAGCTATTGAAAACCCTATCAATAGCTGAGCAGCACTGACATAGAGTCAGGCATGGTACAGTGTCCTGGAGTATTTTGTTCTATTGTACATAGGCTTGCTATAATTCTGACCCCACTCAATGACACCTAACAACAACAAGGACAACAACAACAACACAGTGTTGGAGAGTTGTTTACAGGATGAGTACCTTGTTAAATCTCAGTTCTGCTCTTGTTCACTAGTGACCATAACCGCCTCTCTTTGGGGTTGCATATAAATTATAGTGAGTAGAAGAACATGAAATACAACCACATGAAATGGGTAGATAATTAAGATGGAATACTTTTTTCTGATCAGACAACTCCTTGGCTGATTTTTTACTATGTTAAATATCACCCTTGATCACTCATGTTTAAATTTGAACTTACTTTACTATTAGATTCATCATGTTGCTCAATTATTTTTAAGAACCTTTAAATATTTAATGATGTTAAAGCATTAAATAGTGGAATATAAAGTAGACACTATGTATTTTATTTATTCCTTTAAAAAAGTAAAAGCAGAATACTAAATATTGGCCACTGTTACTTTTACATTGTACAGTTAGTTGAGGTTTTTGTTGTTTGTTTGTATCGTTTAGCTATATTTCCTTAAACTGATTATAGTTAATCAATACTATTTTGTAATTTTAAAAAATTGGTACCTTATAATCATTATAACACATTTCTCTCAGATTTTGTTTGACTTAGCATACCCATGTGGTACCTAATAGTGTTGGAAATATTGATGATGCTTCATCCTCATTTTCTTCAGGATGAAGTCAAAGTTACCAAAGTTGTTAAACTGGAAATAAATGTTTTAAATAGATCCCAAATTATACTTACTAAAACAGCATCACTAATTTAACATGCATATTTATATTATGGTTAAAATTGTTCAATGTTTCCTTGAAGGGAGATACTAAGCAAAATAAATCAAAATTTTCCAAATACTTATAATTCTTGCCTGTACTTTGAAATTGAAGAGTAAAGATGTCTCATTGAAGACAAAAGTGCACCTGACCCATGCCATGATATTTTCACTTGCATTATACGTTTGTGAAAGCTGGACAGTGAATAAGGGAGACAGGAGAAGAATTCATGCATTTGAATTATATTGCTGGAAACAACTACTGAATATACCATGGACTTCAAAAAGAGCCAATAGATCTGTCCTAGAAGAAGTACAACCAGAGTGGTATTTGGAAGTCAAGATGACTAGACAGTATCTTACATATTTTGGACAAGTAGTTAGGAGAGTTAAATCCCTGGAGAAAGACCTCATATTTGGGAGAGGGGTGGGGCAATGAAAAAAGGACCTCAAGTAGATGAACTGGCACAGTTGCTGCAACAATGGCTTAAACATAACAAAGACCATGTGTGTAGCACAGTGTTGGGAAGTGTTTCATTCTATTGTACATATGGGTGCTCTAAGTTAGACCCAATTCAGCAGCAACTAACAACAATAACAAACATTGAAATGTCAATACATAGTCCACAGTAAAATTAAAGAAATATTCCTTCAGCACAAAGCACAAATAGGGATAATTCATTTGTAAAAATTAAAATAATATGTTTTCTTTCCTATCCTATATGTTAAAAAGGGGGATGAATTATTCAGGGCATATAGAAACTAATCCCATATTTACTAAAGGAAACTAATTGCTTCAATTTGCCAATACCAAATGCTTTTTAAATGAAAATTAGGCTGTGTAGGCCAAAAGAAACTTGTCCAAATATATGCCCAATATTATAGACTCCAGTTGCTACCACAAGTCAGACTACTTACACCTTCCTTTGTGAAAAAGTGAATTATGTTGTATAAAATTGTTTGGTATTAAAATTTGAGTTGTAAACCTCTTGTTGTTGTTGTTGTTATTGTTGTTGTCGTTGTTAGGTGCCATCAAGTCGGTATCCAACTCATAACAACCCTAGGTACAACCGGAGAAACAATCAATCAGTGCTTCTCTGCTATTCATAGGGTTTTCTATGGCAGATTGATTTTTGGGAGTGGGTTGCCAGGTCCTTCGCCCGTCAACATCTCTGAAATATCAGAGATCTGTCCTGAGATATCAGAGATGTTGATGGGCAAAGGACCTGGCAACCCACTCCCAAAAATCAATCTGCCATATGTATATACATATATATATATATATACATATATATATATATATATATGTACCACAAGTGTCTTCTCCTTCTATTTCAGACATTACTTGAATCTACTTTTATATAAACATAGTAATCAAAATAATAAGTTCCTATACAGTTTCCTAGCAATATTCCCTCCATAACTTTTTGTACTATACATTCTATTATCTAGTTGATGTTGTTGTTTTTAGGTGCTCTATAGTTGGGTCCTACTCATAGCAACCCTATGTACAACAGAACAAAACATTCTCTTATACTGTGTCATTACCTGCACTATTGTCAGTGCTTCTCTGCTATTCATAGTGTTTTCAATAGTGGATTGTTTTAGGAGTGGACTGTCAGGTCCTTCCTCCTAGCCTGTGGCACCTGGTATTCCCAGATGGTCTCCTGTCCAAGGACTAACCGGGCCAATCTTGCTTAGCTTCCAAGATCAAGTGGCATTGGATACTAGGGTGCTGTGTCTGCAGATATTATCTAGTAAATGCATATATTGCAGACCTAAACAGATTATTGCAAAACACTATCTTTCAAGAGTTTTGAAAGCAACACTTTGTGCTTTATCTTACAACAAAAATATATTGATCTGAACTAGTGACCAAACTATCCCTGCTGCATGATAACTGGCAAAACATTTGATGAATGGGTCAGGTATTTATCAATATTCACTCAAATAATACTTTTCTTCCTTTATAAAACTTTCAGAATTTCTATGCATTCCACTGAATAACAATTGGACGTATTTTTGTGAAGAACTTATTTGTATTAAAATATTCTTGGATTCCACTCATTTTATTACCTTATTACTTCACAACTTTAAAGTTAACATCATTGCATAATTAAATGCAAATATTCTATTATCTGAAGACTGATTCCATAATTCCATAACTAAATATAAATGTAAATTAATGCCAAGTTATTTTTTAAAATATCTGTAGTTTCATGATAAGAATTAAACTTCAGTTTCATTTTATAGTTTGGGGGATAGTTAAATTATGTCCCTTATGGATTCTCTGTAGCTTAGAGTTTTACATCATAAATTTAATTAAAATTGTTTGTTTTAAAATAGCTTATTGCTTATTATGTTTATATCACTGTATTTGCTACTGGGAATGCAAAAGTAATAAATCTCAGTCTCTTTATTATGTAACATATAGACTACTTCAAGAAGATATATATGTAAGAAAATAATTTGTTTTTGCGGTACTGGGGGTTGAACCCAGGGCCTCAGGCTTACATGCTTTGCAAGTGCTGGACCACTGAGCTGTGATCCCAGTCCATTTTTTTTTTTTTTTTTTACATTTTGAGACAGGGTCTCGCTAAATTACACAGACTGCCTCTGGTCTCAAACTTGCTATCCTCCTTCCTCCACCTCTCAAACTGCTGGGATTACACGCATGCGCTACAATGTCCGGCACAGAAAATAATTTTTTTATAGAAGTTGATAATGAAACAAATAAGTAATGGCCAAAGTAAAGACATGGTTGAAAATATTTAAATTGAATATTTCTATTTCTCAATCCAGGCTGGGATTTGGCTCAGTTGGTAGAGTGCGGCACTGCAGTCTCTGAGGTCCCGAGTTCAATTCCCAGCACATCAAAAATGGGAGAAGGAACTGGCAATCCACTCCCAAGGCAATCCCGACACAGCCATTGAAAACCCTATGAGGGTCGCTATGAGTTGGATATGGACTCGACGGCACCTAACAACAACAACAACATTTCTCAACCCAATTCATGACATTTAAAAATATTATTTATCTTAAAATATTTAAAAAATATTATATTTATCAATATAATATTTACATAATATAGAATATTTACATTTATATTATATTTATAGATTATATTATATTATATTTATGATATAATATAAATAATATTTAGAAATATTATAGTTTATAACTAGAAAAGGGTCATAAGAGGGAAATTGTTTTTAAATTGATATTTGTAAATCATGATGTGCACATTATTATGGATTGTATAGTTATACTACATGAAGACAATGGAGAAAACATTAATTTAAATGACAATATTGATAAACAAAAATTAGCATGGATATAGTAAATAAATATACCAAATTTGTGTTAGATTTTAATTTTATTTATAAATATTACATTTAATTATGAATGCTGCTTTTAAAATTATAACAGCACAAAATTCTAAATTTTAATAGTTTACATCTGCCTTTACCTGTTCATTACTTTACCCTTAGATGAATATAAAATTTATAATACCTATGCATTTAACATTATATACAATTTTAAATGTTTCTTCAAATTGTTACTTGCTATACTTTCTTTTATGCTGCATTCTATTTTATTGTCATTTTCTTCTTCCTAACTTTACTAAACATTTTGTTTTTAGCAGTTAAGAAAGAATGAAAGGAAGTAAACAGTACACTATTCAAGGAAGTGTAATCATGACCAGAAAGACCTGAGACATGTCGGTTTCAGCTAAATAGGAATTCAACTCAAAGTTTGATAGAGTAAAATTTTATTATTTTTACTATATATACTATATTTACTGGACATAAAACTGATTATATGGCTAAAAAGGATAACAAATATTCCACTAGAGCAATTCCATTTAAACTATGATTCTGAACATGTCTGGAACACATTTTAAAATCCTGGTTCTCATGTAACCACTTAAAGGCATAATTACCCTTGAGGGAGCAGAGCACACAATGTTTTAGAATCAATGATGTTTTTTGAGAGAAAAATGTGAGAAAATTGGACTTATTCATTTTAATAAAGGAGCATTAGCCTTTTTTTGACCTTACTGAAGTCACAGATTCTGAAAGCCATAGATAAAATTGATTGCAATAAATTCTGTCCACTCAAAAAGTCAATAAGAGAAGAAAATGTTCTTGAAATTGGGAAACTGATGACTAGAAATAAAATTAAAGCTGGGCGTGATGGCACAGACATTTAATCCTAGCACTGCAGAGACTGAGGCAGGAATATTGAGACAAGTTCAAGGTCAGCCTGGTCTACACAGTAAATTCTAGACCAGCCTGGGCTATACAGTGAGACTCTATTTCAAAGAAAACAAGCACACAAACACACATACAAAGAAAGAAAGAAAGAAAGAAAGAAAGAAAGAAAGAAAGAAAGAAAGAAAGAAAGAAAGGAGGGAGGGAGGGAGGGAGGGAGGGAGGGA